>JAULKJ010000006.1:9093951-9106712 GCA_032355405.1 Rubia balearica
AATTGTCTTTCTCATTCTGCATTTATATTGACCTATCCTGACACTTTAACATGTTTGCTAGACGATCTGCACTGAGAACTGTAGCTTCCGTGATGCTTGTAATGTCCCTATTGGGTTTAGGTAGGTATTTATTTTCCCATTGTTCAAGTCATTTGCTTTATTTGTCTTTTATCTGTCACTGAAGTAGTATATTGTTCTGCAGTCCTTTCTGTGCTCAGATATCAGGAGTTATTCTCTTTGAGGAGACACTTTACCAATCCACTACCAATGGAAAGAAATTTGTCAACTCCTTGCTCGATCAGAATATTGTACCTGGAATCAAAGTTGACGAGGTATGGTTTCTGTTGTTAATTGTTATTTTTCTGGTGAATGTTGATATTTTTGTGTCCTGTACCTCACACTTTTTTATTTTTCTTTTCTTTACTGGGCAGGGCTTGTCTCCCCTCCCAGGATCCAACAGTGAATCATGGTATCAAGGTTTAGATGGATTGGCTTCTCGATCTGCTGAGTACTACAAGCAGGAGGCCAGATTTGCAAAGTGGTAAGTAAATTGTCTGTTGCTCTTGTGCTTTTGAGAGTGGTAATATCAAGAAAGATCAGCGTGCTTACCTTAATTATACACTTTTGCTTCTCAATATCAGAACTGTTGTTAGCATCCCATGTGGTTTGCTTTTGCAGTCAAAGAAATTGCATGGGGTCTTGTACAATATGCGGCAATTTCTCAGGTACATTTCCAACTTGAAGTGGCAAAAACATACGTTCCTCATACATTATAATATTGAAACTTGTGATGGGTATTATAATGTAGGATAACGGTCTGGTGGCTGTAGTGGAGCCTGAGATTCTTCTCGATGGGGACCACCCAATTGAAAGGACACTTGAAGTGGCAGAGCGGGTTTGGTCCGACGTAATTCATGTGTAAGCCTTACTATTTCCTTTTCGCCCTTTTTAAACACCACCTTTTGCACTTGTTATATGTTAAAATTAGCATAAACTTCTTGTTCCCTGGTTCATGTGTCCTTTTGTTTCCTTACTACTGGGCATGTTTGTACAGATTTGCTCTCAGTGGATGGTTGCTTGTGGAAATTACTTTTGTTCTTTGTGGAGTGTTTGTTATTTTTAACAAGTAAGCATTATAACCATTTATCCAAGTTGTTTGTGCCTCTACTCAGGCACTAGTCGTAAGCATGTGGAGCTTAATGATCAAGATATTTTTTGGTTTCAGTGTAGTCTCCGATACGTGTATGGCAATGAAAGAAGGGGTGGATAACACTCATGCAGAGACTGCACTGAGTAAAATCCTTCCGTGCGTCGACTGGGCAACAACAAATCAGACTCTGTGGAAGAGCAACCAAGTGTCTGATGACACTGTAAATCTAGTCAATTCATTTGTAGACTCCTATACAAACTTGAAATGCCATCGTCATGCCAATCCAGGTTACTACAATCAGTCCGGGCCTTTTGTACCCCATCTCTGTTATCCACATGATGCTCAACTGCAAGAAAACAATTGTTCAGATTCAGAGGTGTCTATGGCCGATGCATCTCTGGTAAGTCATTTACAACACCCTCGTAGTCCCACACTGATCCAGATTTATTTCAAGAATAAGATTGAACTAAACTGCTGAATATGATATAAAGAAGATTCATTTAGATGCCTTGGTGAATAGAATGTTTTGTAACGGCTATCATCCAAACAATAAATCTTCATAATGTTGGTGTCCCTTTTTATACATCTTCTGTTTGTCATCTTGATGCTGTATTTTTCGCGAATCAGGTATGGCAGAGCTACACTTGCAGCGTGCCACTGGAAGGGATGTGCACGAGACCTGGAAGGCTGACACCACAGATGTACATGCAAATGTTGGCTGCAGTTATGCACCTGTACTGAGTTTTCAGAACTGCAACTTTGTGCGTGACATGTTCTGAAACATCACCCTGGATTACTGCCCCCCATTAGAGCACTATCTCAAAATTGTGAGCACGGGACTAGCCATGATTTCGGTAGGAGAGATGCTCAGCCTCGCACTCTGGATATTATATGCAAACTGCCCCCAAAGGGAGGAAGTGTTTGCGAAGCTTAGTTTACGAATAAAAACGGCTGCAGTGATATGAATAGCTGCAGTAATAATGTTATGGATTCCAACCACAGAAGAGCAACTCCAGGAGAAGCTCTTCAGATTAGAGTAATCTTCTGGACAAAGCTCTTTGCCAGATTGAAGCAAGCCTGACTATTTGAAAAAGACTCCTGAGCGGCCTCCCAGTAATCTTCTGTGTTTACTCCACACGTCCTGTATCACTTGTTTTTCAGGTGAATATACTGATTCAGAAATTAGAGTAGCTCTCTTGTTATATGGATCCATGATATAAATTTGTTTTTCGAGGCTCAGATAGAGAACAGTGTGAAAATTATTTCCCCTATATGGGCTATACATATACTGGCTCTTCATTTTTGTTTGAAATATTCCTAAATTAGCAGTGATTGGTAGAGATAATTTTTTATATTATAATAATAATCATTTGGTTAATGGAAATTAGTTTAATCGAAAGTTACAATGATAGTCCTGATAATAAAATCTGTTACTTCTCTTGTAAAAAAGCTCTAAAAAGCCACCGGCAAATGTTATTATCGGATTGGGAGAACTGACACTTCTGTTGTTAGTTATATAGTATTCTGCCTGTCCATAACTGTATTCTTGTTGAAGCCGATACATATAACTGAATTTCTATTGCTAATACTTCACTACCGTGGAAGTTTTTATTTTTGCTCATTTTGTGGCAATATTCAACCTCTTCGTTTCATTTGATTATTATCAATGCAATTCATTAAAAGTTCACCTTTCGTGAAAGTTCTACTAGATTTGACTTTGTTACTAACAAATTTTGGGTGCTTCTCCCATTATGCAGTTTGTTTACTTAGTAGACAACTTCTTGTCTACATTGGAAGGCATTGAAATACTAAATTGAGTGAAGGTTTGTGAGAGATTTTATTTTGCACATTTCTTTAATGGCACAATTTACTGTTTTGAATTATAGCCATCTTCCTGTTTCATGTTTAGGTTCTTGATTTAAGCTTCAATGATTTTAAAGGGCCTGGTTTTGAACCACTAGAGAATTGCAAAGTTTTGCTGGTACAAATTCTCTTCTACACGAGTTGCACTTAAAGTTGAGCTTTGATGGATAGGCTTTTTATTTGTGGTGTGAAAAAGCCTGAATAGTCTCCCCGAGCTACCTAATTTGGTGGTGAGCTCTAATCCAGTTTCTTAGTTTCTCCTCTCCATATATGCTTTCTATTATACATATATAAAAATTTATATTTATAGTTTTCTTCCTGATGATTAGGCCATTCATTTTGTTACCTGTTTATCTTATTATTTCAGTTCCTTTCTGTTGCACAAAACAAGTTGATATCCCTGGCAATGGCAAGTCAACCTTGACTTCAGGTTTGTTTTTTCTTCTCAGTGTGGTTCAGTATGTTTGCATTCTGTATTATTCATGTTCGATTGTGTGCAGGTACTAGCTACTAGTAAGAACAAGATATCAACTTTGAAAGGGTTTCCCCATCTGCCAGTCCTCGAGGTCTGTTTTGTATATCTGACTGATTACCCTTGTCTCTTATTTTTCACTTTTAACCCATGTAGTATGGACCAATTTCAAAGGATTTTAAGGAAACATGAAAAAGAAAAGCTGCTATTTAGTCTCTTTCAGTTTTAGGTATGGACCTTATAGTTGACTCTACTAAGTGAATATATAAGTCTGATTCGAGACTAATGTTAATCTTGGGAAACTTACTTGACCCGGATGATGTGGAAGCTTAAAAAAGGAGAAGAAAAAAGAAGGGTAAAGTTTGTTAACTTGTTTGTTCTTAGTAGTTGTGAAGTACAGAGATTTTGGTGTGCATAGAGCCTCCATAAGACAACGCTACATTGTAACACTTACGAACTTCATGCATTTGTTTTTCAGACATTTAGAAGAATCAAAAGATCTTAGAATGGATTTCATGCCTCAGCAGTAACATCTTTCTTAATATCTCTCACTTAAACCTGATATTGACCATTTGAATACTGAATTAAACGCTGCAGCCAATACGTTGGAGGAGAAAACTAATGAAAACTTTAATAAAATATGAAGGGTCTTCAATGACATGTATGATATGCCTTTCTTGATCTTAATTGTAGTTCTCATTCTGCATTTATATTGACCTATCCGGGCACTTTAACATGTTTGCTAGACGATCTGCAGTGATAGCTGTAGCTTCCGTGATGCTTGTAATGGTGCTATTGGGTTTAGGTATGTATTTTTTTTTCCTATTATTCAAGTCATTTGCTTTATTTTATCTTTATATGTCACTGAAGTAGTATATTGTTCTGCAGTCCTTTCTGTGCTCGGATATCAGAGCTATTCTCTTTGAGGAGACACTTTACTAATCCACTTCCAAGGGAAAGAAGTTTGTCGACTGCTTACGCGATCAGAATATTTTACCTGGAATCAAAGTTGATCAGGTATGGTTTCTGTTGTTAATTGTTATTTTTCCTGGTGAATGTTGATATTTTTGTGTCCTGTACCTCACACTTTTTTATTTTGCTTTTCTTTACTGGACAGGGTTTGTCTCCCCTCCCAGGATCCAACAGTGAATCATGGTGACAATGTTTAGATGGATTGGCTTCTCAATCTGCCGAGTACTACAAGCAGGGGCCAGATTTGCAAAGTGGTAGGTAAATTTTCTGTTGCTCTGTGCTTTTGTGGGTTGTAATATCAAGAAAGATCAGCGTGCTTACCTTAATAATACACTTTTGCTTCTCAATATCAGGAGAACTGTTGTTAGTGTCCCATGTGGTCCTTCTACTTTTGTAGTCAAAGAAGCTGCATGGGGTCTTGTAAAATATGCGGTTCTCGCCAGGACTGGATTCTTCAAAAATTTATAAGGTTCTCGTCGGGAAACTACTAGCACAGCGCATCTTTAGACTCCTCTGGAAAGGCTCATACCCACTGAAATACTCATTCATAGCATGGAGGGTGGTGAGATCACGGCTTCCCACAAGAGATAGATTCAGGAATTACACCGGTGAGAGGTGCTGCCCTTTTTGTTGGGCAGCACGGGAGAGTGCCCAGCACCTTTTCTTCAGCTGTGGGTTTTCAAGGGACATTTGGGAAGCTGTAAAGGAGTGGAAGGGGATGCAAAGAAGATGTTACACAATTAGAGAGGCGGTCAGGTGGATAATCAGGGAAGCGGCAAGATCAGGAATTCTTGCAATGTTCACTACGGTATACCATATATGGAAGGCAAGAAACAGACTGGTAAAGGAGGGAACAGCAGCATCGGTACCAGTCCTGAAGAATTAGATTTTTACCCAGATTTATACTTTGTTGTTCAAACCCAGGTTTTGGTGTCAAATCGGTGGCACCATCATATTATAAATCCCGATTTGTGCGACAACCGGTAACGCACAATAACATCAAATCCGGTAATGGTTGCCTACTTACCAAAAGTGGGAAAGGCAGTACAAACTGCTACGCGGAGTCACGCGGTTAACATGACTCACTTTGGCGTCAAATCGGTGGCACCATCGTATTACAAATTCCGATTTGTGCGCCAACCGGTTATGCACAATAGCATCAAATCCGGTAATGGTTGCCCACTTACCAAAAGTGGGGATGGTTATTACAGAATAACCAACTCTGGCACTATATCGGTGGTGCCACCGTATCCCAAATTCCGATCTGCACTATCTTGACGGTATAGTACAGTAATCACAAATCCGTTCACGGTTGTCCGCTTACCAAAAGTGGGGAGGACAGTTACATAACTGTCACGCTGGTATTCGCGGAACAAGTATACCACGGAGTACTTTGACAACGACTCAACATGGAAGCATCCGAACAATGTCACGGTCAAGCTCTCCTTCAGTTTTAGGCATGGACTTTAATAGTTGACTCAGTAAGTGAAAGCTTAAGTCTGATTCATGACTAATTTTAATCTTGGGAAACTAACTTGACCTGGATGATATGGAAGCTTTAAAAAGGAGAAGAAAAAGTGAGGGTAAAGTTTGTTGACTTGTTTGCTCTTAGTAGTTGTGACGTACTGAGATTTAGGTGTGCATAGAACCTCCAAAAGTCAACGCTACATTGTATCACTTACGAATTTCATGCATTTGTTTGTCAGACATTTAGAAGAATAAAAAAATGTTGGAATGGATTTCATGCCTCAGCAGTCAACATCTTTCTTAATATCTCTCACTTAAATCTCCAAAAGTTAACTCTACATTGTAACACTTAAGAATTACAATTCATTAATCCCTCCTGAACCTTAACCTTCAATTGAAAACTACTTGCTCTCTTTTACTTATGATGTTTACCGCTGTCTCTCTGATAGGATAAACTACTATACCATGAAATACTGCAATATTTAAAATTTTAATGACCCATAATCTATTATGATTCAAGAACAAATGCTCCTTCATTTGTACCTAACCTTAAGATTAGGTTTACACCAATGAAATTAGCTTCACGGTTGACTTGAAGAACATATCTTATTAGATTGATGATAATTGCACCAATTGAAAGAACTACTTTGATTTGGATTTTTTTAATTGCTTATTTTTGTTTGCATAACTATGTTGGAATTAGATATAATTGTAGTAGCATTCAGTGTTTCCCTTCTTGTTATTTTTATTTCTTAGGAAATATATATTCATCTATTTTTTCTTATTTAAATATCTTAATTATTTTAACCAAGTAGATGGTATTGACAGCAGTGATGTGGCATTGAATTGTGGACTTAAGTTTGCTGTAGATATTTGATGAAAATTCAACCGCTATGTGCAACTATTTGATAGCTAATACCTCTTGTTTCAATTGGAGTAATAATATAATTACGATTATATATAGTTTGGAAGTTGTCATGGATTCAGTATTTCACCATTTCCTGTTAACGACTTTGGTTGGTCAGTAATAATATCACATGTTAGTCACCTGAAATATTTCTGTAACGGCTCTTGTTTCATGTACCAGGTGATGGAGGTCTTTTTGCAAGGATCTCAAATGGAGGATGATGATCCAACTACAAGTCACATGCTTCAAGTATGAATTTGTCCCCCTTTATGAAGTTATCTTCTTTTATAGTTTTTCACTTCCATGGCAGAGTTTGGCTAATGTACCTGAATTGTGTAGGCATGGGCTCGACTCTGCAAGTGCCTGGGACAGGATTTCACTCCTTACATGAGTGTAGTTATGTCACCTTTGCTTCAGTCTCCTTAGTTGAAACCTGATGTGACCATAATATAACATCTGCAAATTCAGATAATGAACTAGATGATCCTGATGATGATAGGTAACTTTTGTTGGACATGGTGAACAGTTACTTGCATCGAGTGAGATGCATTTCCTTAAGATTTTGGATTATCCTAAGACTTATATTTGTTGCAGAACAGAGACTATTACTTTGGGGGATGAAAGAATAGGGAGTAAAAATAGCATATTGGAGGAGAAAGCTGCAGCTTGTAACATGCTATGCTGTTATGCCGAGGAGTTGAAGGAAGGTTTCCATCCTTGGATTGATCAGGTTTGTATCCAAGTCTACTATTCTTTTTGTCATTTAATTGTACCTATTTCAGTTTTACCAAGGCCTCATATATTTTGAATGCAAAATAGGTTGCTCCAACTCTAGTTCCCCTTTAAGTTTTATTTCCACGAGGAAGTATGGAAAGCCGCTGTTTTAGGCAAGTTGATTTTCAAGCTTTTGATGTGTAATTTGGTACTGGAATGGGACTTTGGCCCCCCGGTTGCAGCCTTTTACGTGGTTGAGGTACTGAATTGCTGAAGAATATAGTGTTCGAGTTTAAAGGTAGGGAGGGTTTTAAAAGTCTCTCTATCATGCTCACAGTTGGTACATTTGACAGGTTTCTCCAGTTTTTGTTAGAGGAACTTATATAAGCTTTACTCAGATTGCAACAGCCCTTGGACTTGTGGCATCTTTCTTGATCGGTGCTCCAGCCAAGAATGTGATGGGTTGGTAAGTTGGATTAAATGAGTCTTAGTTGTTTCAATTTGGTCTCAATTGAGTTGGTACTTAGTCTTCTTGGCCAAAGGTGCATTGACAATTTAATCTCATTGATATGCACTGGTGGCGCATGTGTTTATGGATATCTACCATACCCGCTGCATTACTTGCTATTCTTATAGAATTTTGTGCTGAACACATAGTCACACAGTACTAGATCTGAAACGAGATCCTCTGCTTTTTTCGTTCATCTTTTTTTCTTTCCAGGTTTATTAAAATTTCTTGGTTTGTAAGCTGAGTTTGATATATTATGGCATTTTGTTCCTTTCATATCCAAAAAAGGCTTCCTTCTTTTCAGTAATTTTAATTGGCTGTTATTTGTGTGCAGACTGATAGATTATGGAGACCTACCAAAGGAGGCGGTTCAGAAAATGCAAGAAAGCCGCCTCGGTAAATTCATTATTTGCTGTATATTTTTCTTGTTTCACAAGCACACGCCCTCCCTACAAAGCAGATGACTTTCACGCGCTTTGCTCACCTGGTCCCAAAAAGTAAAAATGACAAGAAGCATGATCTTTGTACCTAATAGTCTGGGAGTAATTGCTGTAAATAGCCTAACTAGCTAAGAAGGCTTGTTTGCTAATAAAAGATCACTGATCATATATTCGGCTATAACTGCAAGCCATTTCAAATTTTCCCGCATCGCAGTGGTTAAAAAAGACTGTCAAATCGTCAATATCCTACTTCTTGTTCTTTTTTTTTGAAAATGATTTCTTGCTATTGGTACGAAATATGTGAAGGGCTTCAAACTTAATTAGATAGATTGACTGCCTCCTGTACGTGGTTTCGTTTGATATCCAAAGCGCGTGTGTTGTGCATATTGAATGGAACGGTGCATTAACTTCTTCAGGCAGGGATTGGAGCAACTCGTATTCAAGAAAGGCTTACCAGTTTCTGATCACCGTCCAGATTATCAGCTGATGAGCAATACTACTCTTCTAATATACTTTTTGTGATGCATTTTCTTGATTTGTTGCAGAAAACTAAGGGCTTAGTTTTCCCTTATTCATTTCTCTTGTTTATTTAAGTTTTCTGATTACCATACCAAATTCATTTTGTTTTCGGTTTGCTATGTGCTCTGGGTACAGTACAATTGAAGTTGGCCATTCTGTATTCTTCTAATAAATACTTAAACTTCCAACTTAGCCTGATTCCTCAAACTTCTCAATTGAATTTGCATGGGGTGATTTCCTCAGATTCATTCCAGGGAAATTTTTTTCCCATTGCGAGCGTTTTTCTTCTCTCCCTTCTCCTTATCTATGCTGCACATGTAGGTTCTGCTTGTCTACTCTGTTTGTCTCTCACCAACTGTTGTTTTTCTTCATGTTATACTTGCAGCTTGAGGAGAACATTCGCAGTATTGCTCTTTCTGGGGACTGGTTTTAGCAGGTTGATGGATGGTCAACTGACTCTCCTGTTACTCAGAGTGCAACTATTGCTCCTGGATCAACACAGAAATGCAGGCCAGGGAGACGTGGAAGGAGAAGTGCTGTTGTAGGTGAAGTCAATGCCAATGATGATCAGGAAATGTGAGCTGACATCACTTGGTGTTGAGGAGGGAAGCTGAACAAGCTTCTATTTAGGAAAGCAATTCTTCCCCATGCTCTGGTGAAGAAGAATGCTGCACAAGAAGGTGGTTTTTATTTATAACTTGGAATGGACCTGCTTATCTTTTTGTTCTTATAACTCTGTGGTTCAATTCAAAATAATGGCTGTGATTAGGATTCATTAACAGTTTCCAGCATAACAGGTGGTTCCAGAAAATACCAGGTGTTTGTTATGCTGAATCATCAGAGGCTCCTAAAATAAGCAGAGGAATTGTTTGGCGAGCTGCTGTTGAGATCAGTAGGAACTCTCTCAGTTGGCCCTTCAGGTTTGTTTTCTGTCGAATTATTCTTCTACTTGGTTGGTTGTTGCTGAAGTTTTGCTAGTTATGTCAGCTTTTAAGTCCTGCAGCTTCATGTCTTCTTTCACTGTTTTCTCACTATAACCTGGTCATAGGTCTCCACATTCTTCCTAGATTCTTATACTGGGATTTTAATTATGCATAAAATATTGTCTACACGTAATTGCTGTCAGGGAAAATTGAACCATTATCATTTTGTTTCTTTAATATTGCTAAGGCCAAGCGACTTGCACAAGCAGCTAGGGCTTTACCTATTTGCTGCATGGGTACAAGTATACTACTGTTGATGTTGTGAATGTTGGTTATTTCTTTTTGTCCCGTCTCATTCACTGGGAATATGTATTGGTGTCAAGAAGAAAGCTACTCTAATTTCAGCATCAGTATATTCACCGGCATGAAGAACTAATGTGTGTTTCATTTGCAGCTCTTCCTCCCAGCCTAACTTTTTTGTCCATCACTGGTGATTAATTTGAGGATTGCATACTAATGGCATCATATGGATATGTCCAGGTCATAAAGGCAAAAGTATTTGCAATTCTTATCTTCACGAGGTACATTAATTTCTCTGATTCTAAAATTACATTTTGTTGTGTAACTAATTTCATCCTTCATGGGAGAACCCTTTATGTTATTTTATTTAGTTTAGAATACAACTGATGTACTTGCAAGAATTGAAAAACTAAGCCTTTATTCAACTATGCTGCTTTAGCTATAAGGGTCATATGTCGCTGTCCTATTTAACCATACTTGGGCAATCTAAAGGTCTCTTTCACACGTCTAAACAATCCCTACTGTGTTTGTTTCATTTTCTCATAGATTGAGGTTACACTTACTTTTTCATTCGAACATAAATATTCCACATTGAAAGTTTGATACATAACTTGTCATTTATCCAATTCATTATTTTGATTGTGAAGGAAATGGGTGTCCAAAAATTTTAAAGATAAGACATACATTGAGATCTTGTGGAGGGGAATACTGTTAGGGGATATTCTGAGATTGCATGATGCGGTGGGACTCCAGGGTAGATAGTTTCAAGCTGAGATTTAATGGCAATTTTGTTTATAAACCCTTTGACTTCAGCATTCTTTAATGTTCAATGTATGTATCCAAAGAAGAGGAGCAATGTAACTCAAACCCTTCATGTTTTCCAGTTGGTTGAGAAGACGTTGGAATAGCAGTCCTGTGGTAATAGTTGGTGCAAAGGGGAATACACTTTGGCTAAAGGAGAAGCTCAGTATGCTATAGCTAATCAGATCAAAGCAGGTGAACAGATGTTCATTTTATTTGGAATACATGTCCGCAAACAAAGCCTTTATCCCACTTAACAGGAAAATTATTACTGGTGTAGACTAATGAGTGTTTATTAATCAATAGACAGAAGTTCAAATTTTTCCAGTCAAAGGAAAGTGCGCACTCCTGAAAGTCGCGATTCTCACCTTGTTAGGCTTCTTCACGTGGAGGTCAAAGCTAGTGATGATGTCGTAATATTCGAAGCCCCTATGCCTGTATTTCAGTTATGCAAAAGATTGAATTTCAGCTATTAATTCAATTTAATGATGGTTGTGGGTGTTCTGGATACAATAGAAGTTGGCCATTCTGTATTCTTCTAATATTGCTTAAACTTCCAAAATAACGAAAGTTGCCTTGGGATGCAGTGTACTAAGCCATGACATTCCTAGTAGAACCTAGAACATTTATTTGTTTCCATTTTCCCTTATATGATTGTATTGATTCCCTTGCTACTGCTGACCTCATGCATCATGCAAAATTATTTGGTGTGTTCATCACAGTTGATGCACTTTTCACATGACGCAATTCAAATTATTTAGCCATTTAATCACATATTTTCTGCTGTCCCGTGAAGAAGCCATGTGTTACCTGCATCAATCTGTCTTAGTTGATGGGCTATTTTCTATTTCATTCCCTTTCATGGTCTTGTTTTAACGTTTTTCTTGAAAGAGATCTCATCCAATCCACTGCATTATTTAAACTATTCCCTTGTTAAATGTTATTGTCTTTACTCTGGTAAGTTCATTTTGTACATGTTTTTCTTTTTGTTCTCACCTATCCTTCTATGTTCCTTGATTATTTATTACCTCTAATTTGAATTCTTTCTCTGTCAAGAGATTGGATCTCAGGGGCCACATAATACGTAATCTCAAAAGTAGTGGCCTGAACTTCTCCCCTAATTTAGAGGTATGTTTTCCTTCTTTAGAAACTATCTATTTTGACCTAATATTGTCATCACTCGTTTGTCCGGTGAATATACTGATGCTGAAATTAGAGTAGCTCTCTTCTTGTTATGTGGATCCAAAAAATAAATTTGTTTTTTTGAGGCTCAGATGGAGAACATTGTGAAAATTTATTCCCTTATATGGGGCTCTTCAATTTTGTTTGAAATGTTCCTAAATTAGCAGCTATTGGTAAAGATAGTTTATATTACAATAATCATTTGGTTAATGTAAATTAATTAAATCGAAAGTCACAATGATAGTTCTGATATATTGATAATAAAATCTGTTGAATCTCTTGTAAAAAAGCTCTAAAAAACCATCAGCAAATGTTATTATTGGATCGGGAGAACTGACACTTCTATTGTTAGTTATATAATATTATGCCAGTCCATAACTCGGCTCTTCAATTTTGTTTGAAATGTTCCTAAATTAGCAGCTATTGGTAAAGATACTTTACATTACAATAATCATTTGGTTGATGGAAATTAATTAAATCGAAAGTCACAATGATAGTTCTGATATATTGATAATAAAATCTGTTGAATCTCTTGTAAAAAAG
>JAULKJ010000006.1:9157199-9172695 GCA_032355405.1 Rubia balearica
CGAATCAACTGAGGAACAATCGAAGAAAAATGCGGCACAGATTATTGAGATAGTCGGCGAGTAGAAGAGGTAGATGTACGATTTGGAGGTTCGAATTCAGTAGGAGATGGATTCGGGATTGATGATGTGGGAGGAGAAAGTTTAAAATTCAGACAAAAATTCACTCGATAACCGTGACCGATCTGACGATGAAGGTCTGTTCAAGGTTTAAGGAATCCTTCAATCGATTAGCTCCGGTTCGAGCTGAAATTCAGGTGAAAGAGAGCCAGGGTCGGCCCTAGCATTTTGGAGGCCCGAAACAAATTGAAAAAATGGGCCTCACATATAATAATAAGAGTGTGTTATATGTGTAAAATGGGGCCTCATATGTAAGGGAAAATCATTATTGAGCGAGTTAGTTAGAAAATATAACATTCACTAATATTTCTTAGAATCCGTCTCTTGAAAGACAGTCTTTCCATAAGTTATGGAAAGACCATGTTTTACAGTGTAAATTAGAAGAAATAAAGATAAAATTTTTGAGCTCCATGAATCGGTTATAAACTTTATAACTATTATACGTTTTATAATAAAATTTTAACATTGCAACTAAGATCTTTTACCTTTTATTATTCTAATTAAACCCCGTCATTCCATAAACATATGGAAAGACTGTCTTTCCCAAAACTTTTCCTTAAAAATATATATCATAAAAGATGATGATAAAAAGTACGCGAATGGATGAGTACAGTGAAAATTTTATAAATATAATTTTTTTAACTCTATATATGAATATGTCTGTATAATTTTTTTAAAAATGTAAGTCATAATGACGTTATAGATGCAACGGTACCATTGGAGATAAAAAAAATTTAAATCACCGTTAGTCCACAGTAATTACTTACATCACATTGAAGTGCTAATCAAAATCCGTCATATAACGCCTAAAAAGTAGGAAAACTCTTCAACCATTGGAGATACTTTTAGTATTTGTATGTTCTTCCTACTTTTCATACTCCATCTGTTTTGTTATTTATGAACTCCCTCTGTTTTGTTATTTATGACACACTTACCTAATTGATTTGTTTTCTTTAAATGACACACTTTCCATGTTTTGTAAGATTTGTTCAATTTCATTCACTCATTCTACTTTTTTACTTTCTAAATTTAATTTCATCCAATTATTTTCTTTACCTAAATCAAAGAGTTTAAAAATATGGAATCATAGATAATAAAATAGACGGAGTACATTCACTTGATTCTGTATTGTTGTGCGCGCACTAGTGTTAAGAAAAAGAACTCGGGGAGCATAATAAGCAGATGACAGCAAGGGAGTCCCTCGTCTGGTCTTGGGATCTCAGCAAATAGAGTCAATTATCCTGATTTGCTAAAAGAGAATCCACCCGGAAACACAAACCAATCAGAAACATCCAGGTCAGCCACCCGTACTCACATCTTACACCTTATCCCCTCTGCACCACTAGTCTTCTTGCTCTAAATCTGAAATATACGCCTCCCTACACACGCCCTTCCCCATTCTGCAATATCTCCCCTCTTTGCAAAATCTGAATCACAAATCCAACCAAAATGTCTCTCACAATTCCCACAAATCTTCACAGCGCCGTCGCCAAGCCGAAGCTCACCTCCCAGTGCGCCGCGAAGCCCAGAATCGCCACCATTGTCTGCTCCGCAAACTCTCCCAGCCAGGCTAGTTCCACTTCGGAGCAATCTTCTTCCCTCAAGGCGTTTTCCGCGGCTCTTGCGCTCTCCTCCATCCTCCTGTCCTCCCCAGTCCCCCCTGCGTCCGCTGACATTTCTGGGCTCACCCCATGCAAGGACTCCAAGGCCTTTGCTAAGCGTGAGAAGCAAGAAATCAAGAAGCTTGAGACCTCCCTCAAGCTCTACGCCCCCGATAGCGCCCCCGCTCTCGCCATTAATGCCACCATCGAAAAGACTAAGCGCCGGTTAGTGACTCTGTCCTCGTCATTATCTTGTCCTGCGAATGAGACAGCTTATAATATGATTGGATATTGTTTTTTCAGGTTTGACAACTATGGTAAGCAGGGGCTGTTGTGCGGAGCCGACGGTTTGCCCCACCTGATTGTGAACGGGGATCAGAGGCATTGGGGTGAGTTCATCACTCCAGGGATTCTGTTCCTTTACATCGCCGGGTGGATCGGGTGGGTGGGAAGGAGCTACTTGATCGCCATCAGGGGCGACAAGAAGCCTACTCAGAAGGAGATCATCATCGATGTCCCCTTGGCCAGCAGGCTGGTCTGGAGAGGATTCATCTGGCCCGTCGCCGCCTACAGAGAGTACTTGAAAGGAGAGCTCATTGACCCACTTGTCTAATCAGGTTGGCAGATTCTTCATCATCATCACTGCTTCTGTGTGTGTTTGGATTGTGTGTGAAAATGTGTCCATGAATTTGTTTTTGCAGAAGTGAGAAGGAAGGCAGTGAAGATGCAGGGGATGGCTTGAATTCTGATCTTGTTGAGGGGAGTGATGATGCAGAAATTCTTGTATCTACTATCTAATAGCTGTATAACTCAATGTACATCTGTTTCTCTCTATCCACTTACACCAAACAATGTTGCCTGGTTTTTATTTCCTTCCTTGTTCATCTCTCAAATGCTTCATTCATCTTCTGTTTCTGCTTCCACTTTCAGAAAATGTCAGTACACTTAAAATGTGAATAACTAGTTTTGATTATTTAAATATGGAACATTTTCAACAGAGCCGGCGGAGTTCTCATTTTTAACTGCAATTGATGGAGCTTCATGAAACAGAACATGCCTCAAATTTCAATACATTTTAAAAAATAAACTAGTTGCCTACATTGGGAAGCAATTGTGGGATTCTACTCAACTAAAATGAATATGCACGCTAATGAAAGGATATAATGAGTGCGCGTTTCATAGACGGATGCTTCTACCTATTAAGGTGTTTGTGAAGTGTTGAATTTTGGCATCAACTCTCGAAGAAAATCCAACTTGAGTTCTGCTCTTGGACTTATGTTGCTCTCCCAACCACATTGGATAATCCATGATATCCTTCCTGCAGTACTTCATCTCTTGGATGACTTGATCATCAGAGGGATAGAAAGTCCTCTGGATCACGCTATAAACCAAGTATGGAAGGAGCGAAACCACGGCCACAAGCAAAGTAGCAATCCAAAACATTGGTGCATTGCCAATGGCTTCATTGAGGAGAGATTTATTCGGGGGAAGCATACTGTATATGGCCAGGTAGATGTACCACGACACGATACTTCCCCATATAAGAGCGTGGCTGATCCATGTGAAGTTGGCGGTTATCAGCACAATCTGGCAGTTTACTGTCAAGATCACGCAAGTATACATGATGGTACCAGTATGAATGCTGTCTGCAGTGCGTCCATCATTTCTGAAAGCAGCTGGAGAGAGTATGCTTATGATGATGGCGTAGTGTAGAAGATATTTTGTGAATATTCTTGTATATCTTATATGCCTTAGTTAGAATCTTTTTCCAGTTATACTTCTGTATATGTAGCCTATATATAGGCCTCTTGTGTTATCAATAAAGAAAGGTACACATTCATATTTTACAATGCGCTTAAACAAATGTTGGGAACTGGGATTCGTACAAGAACAGTTACAACGGTTTCTCCTGGAGTAAGGTTGTCTATGATGATGCAAGAAGAGTATCATATTAAACCAAAGTTAGAGCATTATGCTTCCAAGGTGGATCTTCTCGCTCGATGAGGCCTATGATTTCATTAGGAGTATGGTGATGCAACCTGACTTGTTTGTCTGGGCACTGGTGAAAGAATAACCATTACCAGGTCAGTTGCGCGGTGCTTTTGCAAGTCATCCTGGGAAATATGTTCCAAATTCGGAGCCTATGGTTTTCACCAGACCAATGGACAGTTTCAGATTGCCAGTATACGACGGGAATAGTAGAACCAACCTTAATCAACATTGATTAGTAGATCACCATTTATTGGACAGATTCACAGTGGTTGATTTTAAACATTGGTTGGCTGACAGTGACCCGAATTCAGAAGTTTAATACACAGAAAGGTTGTCATCTCATTAGTTCATCCGCTATCTGCATTAAATGAAAATGACATCTTGTATATTGAATAGATCGGTGAAAGTAGTTTTGAATTGTAAATCATGGAGATAGACGATAATCACGAACTCAACTAACAACATCAGAACCTATGCCGTTATTTTTTTATACTCTCTCTGTCCTGGGAAAATGGAGGAATTGCTTCTGTTTTGCTTTTTTTATGCAACCTGGTGCAGTAGAGAATAATTATGGAAAAATAGTGGGCCCATTTGAAAATTGTCAAATTTAAAGAGAACATTGTGGAAATTTATCAACTTATTATTTGTCATTTGGGTAATTTTCAAACCATGCCATTTTTGTTGGGACGGAAGAAAAAGAAAATTGTGGCATTTTTCCTGGGACAAATAAAAAATTCTGAGGAGGTTTTCCGATGTCTTAACCGAAATCCGTCCAATTTAGGTGTCAGGATTTTAGAAAGGCAATTTTTTAGAACATGGCAGGACCATACCCGAATTAAGACCCGATGTAGGAACCTTGGTCCAGGAAGCTCAATCAACAAGCGAAATTCATTCCATATTTGGAACTAATGTCGGAATTGTTGGTTGCAAAGTCAAGCCATGTATACAATGGTACAAACCACTATAACAAATAACAAATAACAAAAATGTAATGCACATTAAATACGAGTCAAAAGGATTGAACATGGGCCATTCAACGAAACTAAAAGGGAAAAAAATCTGAACATTTTTAGGAATATATCATTTGGTACACAGCAACATTTACAAAAATCACAAAATAAAAATATATTTCTATCTCCTCGAAGGCGATTCTTCACTTGTGCTCTATGTATACCTGGTTGCCTTAATTACTTTATTAGTCTCATAACCTTCTTTCTCAATTGTAGTAGTTTCTTGATCTCCGCTTTCATTTTTTGTATATGTCCACCATTTTCTATGAGTTTTTGTCCTCCCCACCTACCATTTTGTACTTCACATAAGAATCAGAAGAGCCATAATGAATATCAAAAATAAAAAAAATACAAAATTCACCTACATTAGTGCGCACTCTTTTGCTATTTTCTCTGATTACCCAATGCAGCCATTTTCTTTGTATGAGTTTCCAATTCTTGTTCTCAAATAACTTCAATTCGTACATTTTAGGAGGTTGCTTCATCGCTCCTAAATGAAAACGTTTTATCCGTTTTGAGGTGCTTCAAAATTAATGACGCATAGGGAGCTTAATAGCCTTAAGTGGGGTGAGAGGTACAATGTACCATCTTCCTCGTCTTCGTCCTCTTCATTGCTGCTATATGAGGTAAGATGCCCAAAATCAGGCTTCTCATTGTTTCTCTTATCTCTATCTCAATTCCTTTCTCCTGATGGTAAGCTTCCTGCCAGTTCTCAGTTCCCCAACCCCATTATCATGGCCTTCCATTTGGCTTGTCAACCATGCAAACAATTTCTTCATCTTTCGCGTGAAGCCTTTACCGCACCTAAAAATGTAGACCATACAATTCATCAAATTACATTAAGAGAACAAATTAAAACTAAATGGAGTATGACTTACGCAACGGTCTCCACATCCTTAGCCTTTTTCGCATCTCTAGTGGCCGTTCCCGAAATCACATTCACCCTCATACTATTGGTATTGAAATCCATTTCGAGTTTCTTGAGTTCAAGCCATTTAGTTTTTGTCGTATTTGAGTGGTGATGGGCACTCTGCAAGTGTGACCCCATGCTTCTTTACCAACTTATAGATCAAACACCCATAGGAAAATTTCTTCCGTATAGTCCTGATGAGTTTTATCATGTCGGAGATTATGGTGAATCTTGGATTGAACATTTTTTCCCATGACGTAATAAAAGATGATAAATCTTTCTATTATGAGTTTCCAAGCATGCCCTCAATGAAAACACATTCATACACAACCACTCAAAAACCAATCGTTTTACCACGCTCAACATTAACAAGTCATATTTGTCTGCTTGCTCATGCCTATCTCCATGAAATCTAAAAAACTTACGACCCATCTCTATGGAACACAGGGGTTGGGATTTAGTCTTACTAGGCCATGACTGTTGATGATATATCTCATATAGGACTCAAGGACGACGGGGCACAAAAAACTAGGATTGGTCCAGGGACATCCTAACACAACATTTATCGTGAATTTACTAACATGGACCGTTATTCTAATAACCTTAGTGGTCGTAGCACTCTCAAAATTTCCCTCCAAATTATCATAAAATTGAACTACTTCATCATGGTGGATTGGACTATCCATCATTATTATGTTGTGTAAATGATGAGGAAGGATATGCTCTAGTATGTAACAAAAGTTTTAAATCAGAGACAAAATTAGGGTTCAAAATATTAGCTCCCGTGCATTTATGACATAACTATTTATGACATAACTTCACTGCGTCTCCTCCGCCTCATTGTAGAATTTTGGACTTTCCGTGAACTATGTACCAAGCTCGTGTCCTCGCTCCATTCTCGTTATCCTTCAGTGAATGTTGAGCATTGTTGTTTTACCGTTTGACTTTCTCTCATGGAGGATTGAAAAACTGACGAAGAGGGGGCCTTGGATTTTGATTTAATCTTCAATTTTATGCCCCATTGGATTTACAAATGTGGAATATAGTGATTTTGAAAGATTGAATTTTCTTATTTTGATCGAAATTGGTGGTGGTACAGGAATTGCAAATTAGGTCTTGCGATTGCAAAAAATGGGGAAGAGCATTATTAGTGTATATGACAAGGTCCCGACTTTGTAACACGTTTCATTAAATGACTATAGAGGGGTGCGCCTACAATTCCATGTTTGGATATGTAGTTTGTTTTACTAAAAATATTTTTGGATGAAATACAAGTTGTTCACAATGAAATTTTCGAATAGTCCCCCAACATCATAACAAAGGGATTAATCCAAATCCTATTCATGCAGTGAACGCAGTGAAGTTGGTATCAAATTTGGAAGGAGCATCAGGTGGTGCAATAATTGAAGAGCACCACTAATGCACGGTGGTTCAACCACCTTCTACCGACATTGGACACAATTTATAGCCTATATTGGCGCCATTTGCCTTATCCATCTCATAAACCTTCCAATCTTTCTAAACACTCATTGTAGAAAAAATCTTTACCTTTGATACACCAAACTAATAGTTTCATTCCAAGAATACATCAACATTGAAAGATAGTGACAATTAAGATAAATCTTAAGCTGGAGCTCTTAAACTTCGGATCTTGATCATCCCTCAGGTAGCTAAGGTTCCATCAACGAAGGGTGGATGTGAATGGGATAGACACCAATCTATCATTATTCGGAAGGTAAATCATGTTTAACAACCCCTTCATCTATCTAGAGCAAGAAAATATCGCATCTTACTAACAATACCCACACGAAAATAATCATTCACATGGCTTTGTCTATCGACTCATGATATGTGGAGTGAATGCATAATCCAATGGTTTAGCCATGGATTTTGTTACAAAATTTTTCAGTAGGCTACGTTGTTATTTGTTGTTAGTAAATCCGAGTCTCTTCATTATGTGTTATGCCTTGAACATATTGGCATTATTATAATGTTTGGTCCCTTAAATAAATGCTAAATCATATTTCCAGATTTTTAGGAATTGGAATTAGGACCTAACATGGAAGTGAAAAAAAGAGCAGTGAAGGAATACACAATGGAAGAAACCGTGTGTAGAATTTGGTTCAATGGGAGTGTAAGAATATACTATGTATGGAATGAGAGGTAAGCAATTGATTTGGTGACAATCACTAGTGGAGACATGGGTGATTAAAAACGGTTCTATCAAACCACAAAAGGCAATTTAGAACCTGCCTTCTCTAGTCCGCCTTTGATCTGGTCAAAGGAAATTTAAAAATCTCCTTTGTTTGGGGTTTGAAATAGGTTCCAAACTCAAAACCTCTTTCTGAGGTTCTTAAAAAACCTACTGGAAACCTGAGAGGTTTCTGGCAGCCTCAAAGGAAAAAATACTGTTTGCTTAATCGCAACACTCATTCAACACAAACTTGAGATTCACATGTTTCCATTAATAATACACTTTCCAAAAATGCTAATCAAACAAAAACCTGGAGACTACGGCAGAAGCCAAGACGGAGGCGGTAGAAGGCTAGATCTGGGACGAAGATGCTACGATGATGTTCTATGATGTGTCACCCTTCTCTATGATACTACAACGCGGAGGAGACTTGGAAGGAGAGGTGACACGTGCCAGAGGCTCGTGGCGGTTGATGGTTGTGGCGCCACTACAGGGGGAAATAAAGAGTTAGGTGAAAATGAAGGGATAAAGGAGATGGTTGCGGCGCCACAAGTGGGAAAAATTAACGCCTTGCAATTTTTGACCGAGAGGGAAGTTAAAAATGGAGATGAAACCTTAAGTTAATGGGCTTATATATTGGGCTAAACGACAACCCATTAAAGACGGTTCTAATTGTAGGACTCTTATTTTATCTACTAATGGTTTCTCCTACTATGCTATATTCCTTGATCATTCACGACTCTCATGGTTTTACCTATTGCACTGTAAATATGATTTTTGGGATGTTTATCGCCAATTTGAGGTTTTTTTTGGAGAACCAGTTCCCTTCTACCATTAAGGTGTTTTAGAATGATGGGAGGACTTAGTTCGTAAATGGTCGCTTACGTTGTCACGTTCAGACAAAAGACATTCACCATCAAGTTTCTTGCCCATATACTCCTGAGCGGAATGGCCTAGCTGAGCACAAGCACCACCACATTTCAGAGATGGGCTTGTCTATATTATACCACTCTCATGTACCTCTCTCCCATTAGACTCACGCCTTTACTGCAGCCGCTTATACCATATATCGGCTGCTCACTCATGTTCTTGTCGGATAATCACCGTATGGACTTATGGTCGGGTTCCCATATACACGAAGTTCCATGTGTTTGGCTATTGTGTGTACCCTTATCTTCGTCCATATGTAGCTCAAAATTTTTCTCTTCATAGTTTTCCCTGTATATTTCTTGGGTATAGCTCCGAGTACAAGGGATATTAATGTTTGGATCCTACGTCTGGAAAGATATATGTCACCTAACATGCTCAGTTTGACGACACTTCCTTACCTTGTTGTATTACCGTGTTCGGCTTTCTCTCATGGAGGATTGAGAATTGACGAGGAGGGAGCCTTGGATTTTGATGCAATATTATGCCCCATTGGATTTACAAATGTGGAATGTAGTGATTTTGAAAGATTGATTTTTTTATATTTTGAACGGAATTTGGTGGTGGTACGGAAATTGCAAATTAGGTCTTGCGATTGCAAAAAATGGGAAGAGCATTAGTGTATATGACAAGTTCCCAACTTTGTAATTCGTTTCATTTAATAATTACAGAGGGTTGCACATACAATTCCATGTTTGGATATGTAGTCTTTTTTAATAAAAAATATTTTTGGATGAAATACAAGTTGTTCACAATGAAATTTTTGAATAGCCCACTAACATCATAACAAAGGGAATAATCCAAAACCTATTTACGTAGTGAAGTTGGTACCAAATTTGGAAGAAGCATCGGGTGGTGCAATAATTGAAGAGCACCACTAATGCAGGGTGGCTCGACCACCTTCTACCAACATTGGACACAATTTATTGCCTATATTGGCGCCATTCGCCCTATCCATCTCATAAACCTTCCAACCTTTCTAAACACTCATTGTAGCAATAATCTTTACCTTTGATACACCAAACTAGTAGTTTCATTCCAAGAATACAACAACATGGCAATATAGTGACAATTAAGATAAAGCTTGAGCTGGAGCCCTTAAACTTCAGATCTTGATCTTTCCTCAAGGTAGCTAAGGTTCCATCAACGAAGGGTGGATGTGAATGGGATAGACACCGATCTATCCTTATCCGGAAGGTAAATCATGTTTAACAACCCTTTCATCTATTTAGAGCATGAAAATGTCACATCTTGCTAACAATATCCACATGAAAAGAGTCATTCACATGGCTTTGTATATCAACCCATGATATGTGGAGTGAATGCATAATCTAATCATTTAGCTATAGATTTTGTTACAAATTTTTGTAGTAGGCTACGTTGTTATTTGTTGTTGATAAATCCGAGTCTCTTTGTTATGTGTTATGCATTGAACATATTGGCATTATTATAATGTTTGGTCCCTTAAATAAAGAGATATTGTCCTAAATGGTACCCACTTTTAACCGAAACTCACAGTTTGGTACCCAAAATTTGAATTTGTCTTGTAAAGGTACCCGCCTTTTCATTTATGTCTCAAAATGGTACCTTTTAGCAAAAAAGGGTACCAATTTGGATATAAATTGTGCCATAATGATACCCACTTTTAGGTTAAAAGTACCTTTTTGAGACATAAATGAAAAAGCGGGTACCTTTTAAACACAATTCTAAAAATAGGGTACCAAAATGTGAATTTTATTTACAAATGGGTACCGATTTGGACATTTTCTCCTTAAATAAATGCTAATGCATATTTCGAGTTTTTTAGGAATTAGAATTGACACCTAACATGGAAGCAAAAAAATGAGCAATGAAGGAATACACAATGGATGAAACTGTACGTAGCATTTGGTTCCACAGGAGTGTAAGAATATACTATACATGGAATGAGAGTTACGCAATTGATTTGGTCACAATCACTAGTGGAGACAGGGGTGTTTAATGGCGGTTCTATCGAACCACAAAAGGCACTTTAGAACCACCTTCTCTGGTCCGCCTTTGATCAAAATTGGTCAAAGGAACTTCAAAAATTGCCTTTTTTTGGGGTTTGAAATAGGTTCCAAACTCAACTTATTTTTGTGGTTCTAAAAAAAGCTACCGGAAACCTGAGAGGTTTTTGGCAGCCTCGAAGGAAAAAATACTCTTTGCTTAATCGTAGCAATAATTCAACACATACTTGAGATTCATATGTTTCCATTAATAATACACTTTCCAATTACACTAATCAAACAAAAACCTGGAGACTACAGCGGAAGCCAAGACGGAGGCAGCGGAAAGTTAGATCTGGGAGAAGGATGCTAGACGCTGTGGATACGATGCGTCACCCTTCTCTATAAGACTAAGACGCGGAGAAGACTGGGACAAAGATGCTACCCACGGCGGAGACTGTGACAGAGTGGTGACGCGCGACGGAGGATTGTGGCGGTTGATGCTTGTGGCGCCACTATAGGGGGAAAGAAAGAGTGAGGTGAAAAGTGAAGGGATAAAGGAGATGGTTGCAGTGCCACAAGTGGGAGAAATTAATGCCTTGTAATTTTTGACTGAGAGGGAAGTAAAAAATGGAGATGAAACCTTTAGTCAATGGGCTTATATATTGGGGTAAAAGACAACCCATTAAAGGCAGTTCTAATTGTTGAACTCCCATTTTATCTGCTAATTGTTTCTCCTACTATGCTATTTTCCTTGATGATCATTTTCGACTCTCGTAGTTTTACCCACTGCGCCGCAGATATGATTTTCGGGATGTTTATCGCCAATTTGAGGTTTTTTTTGGAGAACTAGTTCTCTTCCACCATTAAGGTGTTTCAGAGTGATGGGAGGACTGAGTTTGTAAATTATCGCTTATGCTCTTACTTTCAGACAAAAGACATTCACTATAGAGTTTCTTGCCCATATACTCCTGAGCAGAATGGTCGGGTTGAGCGCAAACGCATGCACATTTAAGAGATGGGCTTGCCTATGCTATGCCACTATCATGTACCTCTCTCCCATTGACCTCATGCCTTTTCTGTAGCCGCTTATACCATAAATAGGCTGCCCACTCATGTTCTTCGATGGTATGGACTTATTAATCGGCTGCTCACTCCTATTTGACGATCACCGTATGGAATTATTAATGGTTGGGTTCCCATACACATGGGCTTCCATGTGTTTGGATATCATGTGTACCCTTATCTTTGTCCATATGTAGCTCACAAACTTGCTCTTCGTTGTTTGCCCTGTATATTTCTTGGGTACAACTCCTAGTACAAGATATATTTATGTTTGAATCCTACGTATGGAAAGATATATGTAACCAGACATGCTCAGTTTGACGAAACTTTCTTCCCTTATGTCAATGGTCCTACTTCAGTATCTCCAGTTTCTTTGGATGTCTCTATTTTTTGGATCCCGCTGATGCATCAGCTGATAATCCTGCTTCTTCCACAGTGGCCTCTCCTCCTGCTCAGCTTGTCACTTCGATTTCTAGCCAACCTAACTCATTGATGCTATTGTTATCACAGACTACGACACCCTATTCTATCTGATTTTCCAATTCATACCATCTTCACCCCCTTCATTTTCAGCTATGGATTATGAGATGATGGCTCTTCATGGACAACACACATGGGATTTGGTTCCACGACTATCGGTTGTCAACATTGTTGGCTCCAAGTGGATTTATCGGTTGAAGTATTGTCCTAATGGCATGGTTGATCGCCATGAAGCCCGTCTCATAGTTCAAGGTTTTTCATAGATCCATGATTTTGACTTTGACCACACCTTCAACCCTGTGGTCAAAGCCTCCACCATTTGGACAGTTCTTGCTACTGCTACTATGCGCTCTTAGCCTCTTCATAAGCTGGATGTCAAGAACGCTTTTCTCAATAGAATGCTTGATTCTTCAGTTTATATGGCATAACCAGTCGGCTACAAGGACCTGCTTCACCCAGATTATGTATGTTGCTTACGGAAGGCCACTTATGGTCTCATGCAAGCCCCTCGGGCATGGTTTCAACATTTGAACACCTATTTGGTACAACTCGATGTTTAGTGTAGCTCAGATGACACTTCTCTATTTTTTCTGTCTCGGGGACCATCGTTGTTGTACTTGCTGTTTTATGTCGATGACATCATTCTTACAGGCAAAAATTTTCACTTTTCTTTGATAGTTCATTGACCGCATGCACCAGGAGTTTGCCACTAAGGACTTGGGTGTTCTTCATTACTTCCTTGGCTTGGAAGTTTCACCCACTCCTTCATATCTTCTTCTTGGCCAGGCCAAGTACGCAAGGGATATTCTTACTTATACCGGGATGTCTGATGTGGCTCCAGTTTCCACTCCATTTGGGCCCGGTTCTCAGCTCCGCAGTCACACCAGTCCACCGTTCCAGAATCTAACACTATATCGTTCTCTGGTCGGGGCTCTTCAATATCTGACTATTACTCGTCCAAATTTGATTTTTGGGGTCAACAAGGTTTGTCAGTATCTTCTGTACCCTCAAGATGATCATTTTGTTGCAGTTACTCAGATTGTTTGATATGTTTGAGGCTCTTTGCACTTTTGTATCTCCTTTCGCTTTGCCAGCTCTCCCGAGGTGTTGGGCTATTCTGATGCTAATTGAGCCTGGTGTCTTGAGATTCCACGTTCCACTTAAGGTTATGTTGTCTTTCTTGGTGGAAATTTTTTCTTGGAGTGCTTATTAAAACAGCCCACTGTTTATCGTTCCATCACCGAGTCTAAGTATCATGCTCTCGCTAACACGGTTTTCGAGGTTGTCTGGCTGATACATCCTCTGCGAGATCTTTGTGATCCCCTTTCTGGTTCTCCACTTATGTTATGCGATTACAGTAGTGAGAATTTCTTAGCTCAGAATCCCGTTGCTCACAACCGGGAGAAGTACATCAACATCGACTATCATTTTATTCGGGAGTTAGTTGCGGCTGGCAAGTTACATGTTGCTCATGTTCCTATTTCCCTTCAGATTGAGGACATTTTCAACGAGAGATCTCGTCTGCTATTTGAGTTCTTCAGAAAAAAGGTTCACGTCTCTTAGCATCAGACCCCTTCGTTTAAGGGGTTTGTTGGTTGGGGGGTGGGTTGGGTTTTTTGTGTCTTCGATGCATGCTCTTTTGATTGGGAGGGTGATTGATTTTGGCTGGAAATTTGGTAGTTTTCATTTATGTTTGTGTTTCTTTTGGAGTCTCGTGCCTACCAGTCGGTTTTCTGAACCATGAAAAAACAAGATAATTTGCATAGGATTATTATACTTAAACTTGCAACACTTATTCCTATTTTGAATATTTTTGTTTCCTGAAAGCACCGAAAATTTTGTAGTGAACGGAGGAAGAAAGATGCTGTGAAATCCGCTTTGCAGGCTGAAAGAAGGATACTAATAAAATTCCTTTTCTTTACTATTTACGTATGAGAGGTCAAATTTTAATTATTACTATTTATATTGAAAGTAAAGTTTTAGTTAATCATTTACTAATAAATAAAATAATAATGTTAATAGTAAAATACATAGGGTAAATGTGAATTAGCGAATGTATAAGTTTGACATTTCATTTAAAACATTGAACATGATTTTTACCTTGCATATATATTGTTTGAAGATGTGAGGCCAAAAATATTACTATTTTAAGAAATTGGTCTAAGTAGGAATATGGCCCATGTCCATGAGACGGACGTGCGATGTCGGTCACAAAAAATAACCAACGTTGGTAAGTGAGAAGGGCGTGCGATGTCGGTCATTCATGTCCATAAGAGGGACGTACGACTTCGGTTACAAAAAATAACCGACGTTGGAAAGCGAGGAGGGAGTGCGACGTCGGTCATTAATGTCCGTGAGAGGGACATGTGACCTCGGTCACAAAAAATAACCGATGTTGGTAAGTGAGAAAGGGCGTGCAACGTTGGTTATTCATGTCTGTGAGAGGTTCGTACGACGTTGGTCGTAGAAACAACTGACGTCAATAAGCGAGAAAGGCGTGCGGCGTCATTCATTCATGTTTGTTAGTTAAGCTCGTGGTGCAATGTTACTGCAGCATTACTGTAGCATTTATTCGGTTTTGCTCGTGGTGCAAATAATTTAGTCTTTAGTTTGTTCAACAAGTTGCTTGTTGACAAAGTCTTTTAGTTGTTTTTTGTTGTATGCTTGTAGCTAGTTAGGTAGATAATTGACATGCATTTAGGATGGGGAACATGGTCATGTTTTACTCATTTGTAGTTCCTTTTGTTATCTTCTTTTGTTATAAATAATGCACTATCAGAAAAGCAGAAAACATTATGCACCAATTTCATAGCTCATTTTTTTCCTTTCGTTTACTTCTTTCTACAACAAGCCTTTGGCTTCATTTGTTTTTCTTTTCCTTGGTTCTACAACAACAAGTGGTATTTGAGCATGTGGTGTTTGATCCAAACCTCTGTAGTTGTTTGGTGTTCGATCTGCTTCGACAAAATGGCAGGTCGAGGAACGAGAATAGCAGCAGGTGACAAGAATAAGAGGGCAGCTTCATCTCCACCGTCGAAATGGCTAAAACCCGATGGAGGAAGTGAGACACGCGTAGTGGAGCTGGTTATAAGGGAGAGTGACGGGGCGGAGAACTATCAAACTCTCACTCGAACCAACTATGTAGATTGGGTGATTCTCATAAAGATGCAGCTTCAAGGACAAGGTTTATGGGAGGTGATCGAGAATGGTCCAGGTGATCAACGTGATGATCG
>JAULKJ010000006.1:9179593-9191931 GCA_032355405.1 Rubia balearica
ATGACGCTACAGTATCATGGGGGCTGTTGAACATACCTTGCCTAATGGTTTTTCTTCTCCTTTTATAGTTGTAGGGCTATACCCCTATTACGTTAGATATTGGGGCTTTGAGCCTGATTGAATAGAGACATGGGTCTTCCAGCCCATACTTTATCAAATACAATTATTAAGGTTAATAATCGATATATTCCCCAAGGTGAACCAAAGCAAAAATTACTCCAGCCAGGCAAAACCATAACCTTTTTTGAGGCAAATTAAGTGCCCATAAAAATTCTTATGCGGATCCCATGTTATTCATATAACGATTGAAAATTCTTAAGTGAAAAAGGGTATTTATCGATGATGGCAGTGGAGTTGAGGTGATGTTTGCCAACTATTACCAGTTAGACATATGGCATAATAACTTGAAGAGATTCACCTCACCTCATTTAGATACTCCCTTTAGTATTAATCACTCTACCTATTCGAGTAGTAGATAGGGATAAGGGGTAATGATCGAGTGTAATTTTTCAGTAATTAATGGTCTTTCTTATTATAATTTAATCTTAGGATGATCGTGGATGTGTTAGAATCTAGCTGTTCGGTTAGGAGGATGCGACCTTTTAAATGACTCTCAATAATGAAGATTTCTTTTTCTGAGAATCAATTACTTTATAAAAGGGAATACTGATAGAGCATTTTCTCAATTTGAGATTGTATGTTGTTCATATATCTTTGACTATATGTTGTGTCTGTATGTTGTGTGTTTGCGCTAAGTATTATGAGAATTATTTTTTGGGTGTGTTTTGATTGAACCTAAGTTAGGAGGTCGTTTATCATGGATTTTCCCTATGAGGATGATGGTTTGTAGTGTTCCGGAGATATGCAAGGTTACTTGTATGCCTGATCTATCCCCGATTTGGGTTGGGGATCTCCCCAGCTGTGTTATAAACCTTTATATGGGAGTAAGTTGGGGGAGTTCTCCAGTTGATGGAGGTACAATTCTGGATTACATCCCCTGTAGGGTGTCCTGCGGATCTCAATGCTTGCCGTAAGTTTTTCAATCATAAAAATATTTAAGGTTTTCATATATTTCATTATCTGATATATATTTGTATTTTATAATTTTAAACAGTATCGGGTGAGATTTGTGAACGTGGGGTCGGGATGGATGATGATGTAGAATAGCCACCCACGAGGCCCTTAGATATAGGGACTGAGAAAAACCAATGCTAGGGGGAAACCTTGAATTGTATTAGCTTATGCCAAGAAAAGAAGATGTGCTGCTCATTCAACAAAACTCGTGACAGAGGAGTGGTTTCATGAGTTTGTCTGATTGGTTTACTAGGTTGGATATATGTTCTAACGGACCGATTCATAGGTTCTTGCTAATATTCTTGCCCTACTGGATAAGGAGGATGGTTCCCTTTAAGGAGGGAACTTTAGAAAATTGAGGGGAAGAACGAGCTACCATTTTTTTACTTCTCCTTGGGGCCTTTATGGCTAAACTAGCACATAGCTAGGGACTTGAGTAACTATTTATTTATGTAATAGGTTTGCAAATAATATGTTGTATTTCACCCTAGGGGAAGTTTCGTTGTTAGGCAAGAAATTTTGATGTAATCTTTAGTTTTTGAATAGATCTAGGATTAATAATGTTTTTACAGATTATGCGATGACTTCTTTTACTTCTAATGTACTGATGTTGTTCAAGAGATTCTATTGTCGCTTTGCTTACTAATTCTATTTGTGTTATCTTCTTTTGTTTCTATTAGGCTGGTAGTCTAGGGATTGTTTTTTTTTTTGCATGGTGAGAACAAATCTCATCAAATGTTCTGGAGTTATTAGCATCTATAAACTCAATCTTTGAAAGGGAAGATGCAACAACTTTAAACAAGGTATTCTTAACACATCAACAAGCAATGATTCGAATATTCAAAGTACGGGGCACAAACAGTTACAAAATGCCACACATGAATAAGGATATGCATATTAGGGAAAACACACTACCAAGACAACTACAAGCCAGTGAAGAGGTGGCCAGAGCAAGCATAGAACATCTAATCAGCATACAAGCAATGCATGAAAAGCATCATTCCCTTCATGCATAACCTCAGATATGTACCATGAATGTAGCAGTCAAGACATTTTGGAGTTTGGTTTGATGGCTTAAATTTTTCAAGGCCGGAAACATCTAACTTTTGTTGTGAATGAGATGTTCCATCCATAGCTCATTATAATGTGTGTTTTGCTAATGATATTAATCAATTATTTCCCAGCTTCAAAAGTATTTTTGTTTCATTTTAGCAATGTCAAGCGTACAGTGGCAAATGGGAAAGAGCATACAATCATATTGAAATGCTTCAAGTTTTGAAAACATTATCCAGTTTGAAAACATGAACATCATTCTAGGAAGATGCATAATCCCAAAATGAGAACATAGTACATGTTATGCACATGACTAGGCAACACATATATAACAACCAGGGAGTTCACAAATGCTCATATATTCAAAACCAACATAAAACATTGATCAAAACAAGGAATCATATGACGCAACAACACTTAAGAAGTTGCAAAGTTGGGATCATTCCACATAAACAAGAAATCAATGTGCATATTAAGGCACAATAAGCCATCACAAAACAGATCATATGAACTAGTGTCAAACAGGAAAGAGGCAAAGGTGGCTATATTCCAAACCAATAACAAACAGGGATCATAACAAGGCATCACAAGAGTGTTTATATGAACCAATAGTGCCTAAGGAAGCTGCATGAATGTTCACCACACCACACCGCACCAATAGCAAGTAGGGTGAATATGAAGACATTAAAAGGCATCACAATAAGATATATAAGGACCAACAACAAACATGCATCAGATAATAGTCCTTAGGTACCAGCCTAAACCAAGGAAGATGCAAAAACATCATATAGATTAAAGCCACAAGTTCAGCACAAGATCAAATATCAGTTTTATGCACCAACATGGCAACCACATTCACAACAGTGGCAACAACAGGTTGGGATATCAAATAAACAAACATAGGGCAGAAACAATATCACTTTAATCGTAGCCATAAACATTTCTTCAAAACTTGAAAATAAATTTAAGGACTAGGATTTTCCCCTCTTTTATTTTATTGTCATTTTCAACTTTTTTTACCACCACCATTATTAATTTACACACTGCAGTACTAACCAAAAAAATAATGGCTAGCAACTGGCGAACTTCAAGAGGCATTCCAAAACACTAAAAAAATCAAAAACCAATAACAACTGCAACTTATCCTTTTTCGGGCCTAAGAGGCAAGAGAGGGAAGATATCCCTTTTTCATTCTCTTATCGCATCTCCAGTGTTGCCATGGTTCGTGTTATCTGAGTCGCTACAGGAACCAAGCCCCAACGACTTGTCATTTATGGTCAATGGTCGAGTTCCACGAGTCCAAGGTAAGGGTTTTGTGAATTGTCGCCACTAACTTGCTCACCGACATTATTAATATGTTGGGAATTTACATGCAACACTTTCAACCATGGTCTAACCCCCAACTCATCTGGGCCTTTACAACGAATACATGGCTTCAGCACCACTCCTTCCACGAGGGTGGTATCAAGCCTCCAGACGGAGGTGGCATTATCTCCCTCCGTCCCGGGAACGAATTCCGATCGGTCAAAGGTGTCAGAGACATAACACTAAGAGTAACTCTGAAAAGAATGGCCGGACGAATTGGTGGTAGATGCCATTTAACAACGATAATAAGGATGAGGAATGATGAATCGTTGAGAAATTGGGGGAAGCGTTGAAGAAAATTGCATACAAAATCACATATAAAAACTAGGGTTCTGGGATGAGAATGAGCGTATTTGAGAAGAGGAAAGGATGAGTGTGGAGAGGATAAGAAAGAAATCTGCTGGAGCGTTGAAAATAACAGAGAAGCAAATGTGAGGATTTGTGATACTCATTACCTAAGGGCCATCATTGGCCAGTAGTGTCGTGGTGGTTGTTTTTAATGACGCGTGAAGATTTGAAATTGGGTGGTTGCTGATTTGTTTAGATTTTAGGAGAATTAAGTGAGTTTAGTTAAAAATGGATTTGGATTATTGAAATTTAAGTTGGGCTGATTTGGAGTATAATCAGTTAAGCTTTGTGTAAAATTTTAAAGTGAATAAGGGTGGATTGGAAAATTTGGGTGTGATTTTTAGCTAAAAGAGGAAGTTTTTTTTAAAGTGTGTAGATTTGTTGGGGATAGATGAAAAAGGAAAGCATGCAAATTCAGGTAAGGAGGTGGGAGTACTAAACTAAATATGTTTGATTACATATTGGGCAAACTGACGGCCCTCAGACATATTTGTAAAGTAGGAACTTTCCTAAAATTAATTGGCGAGAAGTATTTCAGTTAGGGTGTGTTTAGCGGTGATGTGCTTATAAATAAAAATGACTTATTTGGAAGTAGGGGGACATCAATTTCTTTTTTTGCTCCAAATTTAAAATTCTATTTTAAAATAAACACCTTTTAACTGCTTGCTAAAAATAAAAAACAGGTTTAACTTATAAGAGCAAGTCCAATAAGAGCAAGTCCAACAGATTCTCCAAAAAAATCTCTGAAATGGAGAATAAAAACTCATATTCTCTATATTTTTTTTGTTCAACTCCAACAGATTCTCTATTTTACATAACTTTGTATTTAGTAAAACAATAATGATCTTCTTTTAATAACACAATAATAAATACTTTAACCACTACAAAATAAGAAAGTCTCCTGTTAGACTCATTTTAACGGTTAGACAAATCATGAAAAACCTTGTTTCAATAACTTTTATAGTAAAAATATAATTATTCATACATTACGATACATTTTTAATTTTTTAAAGGTTATACGAATCTCCTTGGAATAAATAAAAAACAAACACTAAATCACCTCATTAGTTATGTCAAATATAAAATGACTATGTATAACGATTAATCGATCTAAAACATGATGTTGTGCGATAAAATAAACTATAAAAAAATAAGTCTATTTATTGCTTTTAAAAAATAATGACTATTTTTAAAATTAATGAATATATACCTATTTAAAAATGAGTTAAGTGATAAAATAATCCTAACTTTAGATTGAAAGTGTTAATATAATCTTGCAATTTCAGAAAGTGCAAAAATAACCCTTGATTCCACGAATCCATCCATCAAAAGTAAAAACCAACCAGAGGGCTCCACGGTCCCTCGTCAACCCTCCCCCACCCGATCCTCCATACCCATTTAACCCGAGCTCTTTTCTTGATTATTTCCAGTTTTACATATTTACAACAAATAAACCCTTCATCAAACCCACCATCTTTTGATTTGATTGCACCTCACGTTTCCTCACGGGTTGAAACTCACCCTCCTCTGCCGCTTCTTTCATAAATTCATTGTTGATTTCTGGTAATGTGCTAAAGAGTTGTCCTCCGCACTATTCTCTGTAAGACCACATTCTTACGCTTCTTTCTTTTCATTGTTTTATTGGTGATCTACTCAGCTTTCTGCTTTTGGATCTTGGGGTGGTGACATTTCACAAGATTTGGTTTGTATGCGATTGCAATTGCATTTCTGATCTGGTTTATCTTGTGTTTGATGTTTGCCCTCTGTGGATGCTGCCATTTTTGGATCATCAATTTTCTCAGGCATCTTGTGCTTCTAGTTGAAAGAAACGTAAGGGTAGCCTGGTAGGAAACCCATAAAATTGATAGCTCCAGCATGACATTCATTACCTATATGTTTGTTTTGTTTACAAGTCTATTCAGGAGTTAACTGCTGAGGCTAACTTGAAAGCACAATGTAATGTGCACTATTTGTTTGGTTTAACTTGTCCCCTTGCTTTCAGCAATTTGGTCAAGTTGGCAACATTGTCTGATTATAATACATGTTATTTTTGTTTAGTAATCACTGCTATTCTTGAGAAACCAATATCTGGTTGCTGCTGTTAGAATGGTAGAGTAATGTGTTACATTAATTGTGCAGATTACACTGAAAGCAACGTTACATACGAGTAATTTCTGTTGATTCGTGCACGCAACAATTTGTGGTACTTAATCGAGGACCATCATGTGCTAGTTCAAAGACCAAACACGCTGTCTTTTGGTTAGTCAAATCAAATGGAGACTTCCAGGAAGGCCGCCATGTTTGGGCAGTCTTATCCTGATCACGCTGAGATGTTGTTGAAGAACTATGTGTTATCCGACCCAGTTATCCCATACACTTCTGTTCTCGGTGGAATACTTGCGTGCAAACTGGTACATCCTCTTATACCTTTTTTATTTCTATAATTGTGATGTTTGGTTATTACTGGTGAAGAGGCTAGTCACCATTCGCTGTTGAATGATAGAATAGTGAACTTTTCGCTGGATGGAGCTAATTGCACTATTTAATATAAAAATTTACCACCTAAAATATAAACTAATGCTCTTAAACTGTGCAGCTCTATGATTTCGTTAAGTTGATCAGCACTTTCTACTTCAGGATCTACAACAGCCTTACTAAAATTGAGCGGATTGAATGGAACAATCGGTAATGTCATAGTTCTTTTTGTTTCCTTACATTTTCACCTTTCTTGGCTCAATATCTCACTATATCCTGAATTACTCTTTCCATGCAGTGGTGTCTCAACTCTTCATGCGATTTTTATATCAGTCATGTCCTTATACTTTGTATTTTGGTCCAATATATTCTCTGATCAACACCTTCCTGGTGTCATTACACTCCGGAGTTCACCTTATTCCACTTTTACTCTTGGAGTAAGTATCTCTCACCCGTAAGACTCTCTGCCATTCCATTATCCTGCTATGAAGGATTTAGATACTTCAGTAATGCTTCCACATTCATTCTGGTTATTTTACTGAGAGTCTCTACTACCTACTACTGCACATTTGAAGTTAATTTTGTAGGTCAGTGATTTGTAGCTTTATCAAAAACAATGGGAACTGGTGGTTGTTTAACTTTATATTTTGTGCATAAAAGAAGACTATTGTTTATCTTTACACTTTAGAGATGAGTAGATTTGGAATTCCTGGTCAACTTCCTCTATGACATGGGCACCTTCTTTAGGCAGAACAGGCTATGTTGTCTATAGATGATCTGCTCACCCAAGAATTAGGCACCATCCTAGTTATCAGTTGTTTTGCTGTAGTCACACAAATGAAAAGAGGAAAATGTGCTATTAATGTTCATACAATCACAGTTGCGTATGTATTCGTTATGTTGTTGATTGTGCATATGCATGTGCTTGCAGTTACAATTGCTCTAATACTTTCCATCATAGGAACAAACAAACAACAAGAATGCGCTTTGTCTCACCTCTTCCTTTCTTTGTGATCTTTTATAGGTCTCTGTTGGTTATTTTCTGTCCGATCTTGGGATGATTTGTTGGCTATATCCTTCTTTGGGTGGACCAGAGTATGTGAGTATGCATGCCTTTATAATGGAATTGGTAAAACCAAATTTACTTGTGTGTTTAGTCTGCAGAAAAATTGCAGCCTTGATAGTGTAATCTCATTTACCCTGTCTACTGTTAGTGTTTGTTGTGCTTGCATGACCGCCCCTACTCTCATTGGTATCAGCCAAATGACTTTTGTTTTGTGTAAAATTAGAACTTATGCTGTTGTATTTCTTTTATTATATGTATAGTAATGATTACTTAGAAGGCAATTTTCTAAAAATATATCTACATGTTGGAAGTACTGAGTAGCAGCTTCACAAAGAACTTTTTTCTGCCAAATTTATTCATGTCTGGTCTTATTCACTATCTCAATTCCTATTCCTAGCTGCTATTTTGAAAAATTAAGTGCTTCAGAAGGTGGGTAACATTAGCATGTACTGTGTTGTAGTAATTCAGAAGATAAATGTTATAAACTTGATCATATTAAGATGGTACTACATTTTATCCATAATCTCACTTGTTGGGGGTAAGCTAGTTTACATGGGAATGATCAAAATCAGTGTGTTACAGATATGAATTACCAGTCACTACAAATGCTTGATCTGCATGTGGCTTTACTATTCTTCTCTGCAGAGGCAGGAGGAATTTTAATGCAGTGAATAGATAATGCCACGAGAGATAGAATCACATAGTTTTCTAGCCTGTGTAATATACTGTTCTGTGAAGACTTAAATCTTATAGTTTTCTAGCTTTTTTAGTTGATACAATTTTTCCCATCTGTATTCTGACTTCCAAAGAGTTTCAGCGTGTTTCCCCAAATCTTTTAGTTTTATTGTTGACTCAGTGTAGGACTTTTCATCTCCAAATGAGTTGGAACTTAGGAATTATGCTCATTTATCACTTTCTAGCTCTCTACTTGAAGTTTTGGGCTTCGGCATGATTAGGCACCCCTGATTTCAACATCTCTAATGTCTCCGTTCTTTCTTGTTTCATTTTGTTTTACTGTACCTTTTCTGGCTAAGTTATCTGATTGAAGGATCTACTGATAAATTTTTCTTGTGCATTTTAGCGTAAAGCATGATGTAACTACTTCGCAGGAATGAACATGTAATTATTGCTAGATTATTGGATGCTGTCCTTGTATTTCTCAATATTTTTGAAGTTGGACTTTGGAATTGATAAATTAAAGGGCAGAAAGAAAATTGAAAGGCCCTTTTGTCTTTGCTTAAAATCCGATCCTTGAGATTGCAGGTAGAATGTTCCTGCTACAGTTCATGATACCAATTTTATCAATAAAAATATTTTCCTGTTCATTTTGGATTTCAGATTGTTCATCATAGTCTTTCGGGAATTGCAGTAGCATACTCTGTCTTTACTGGCGAGGGGCAGCTGTATACATTCATGGTTCTCATTTCAGAGTCAACCACCCCAGGGATCAACATGCGGTGGTAGGCCCTGTGGGGTAATGTTTGGGTTAAGCAGGCTGTGTTGTACTTTATGAGTCTGGGCTTGATATATGTACGATTCTATCTATTTATTTGCAGGTATCTGGATACTACTGGATTGAAGAGGTCCAGTGCATATCTTATTAATGGTGTTGTAATATTTTTTAGTTGGCTGGTAAGTTATAATCTTGAGTTCTGTCACTATGCAATGATCCTAGGCTGACCTTGGTTTGGCTGGAGCTCAATTTGTAGAATCAAAATTTTAATCATCATAAGATTCAGTTTGAGAGTCTAAGCATAGAAACATTGGCCAGAGTTGGAAATCATCTGACTTATATAACTTTAATGTGGAGTCGCTATTTAGGTATGTACAATGCAAAAAAATTGAACCAAATATCTCATAGTAAATAACATATTACTTCCTGGACACTCTTTTGACCTTGCCTATAAAAGCGGATTCAGAACTCTACAATCTCTTAACCCCCATTTAAGGGTTTTTTTGTACCTTTTCAGCTGGTCTCAATTTAAGATCTTACTTGGCTTTTCTCCATATTTGCTAACTTTTACTATTCAAGTGTCCCATTTTACAATACAATATTCTTGTAAAATTTACTTTTTATTCTGTCCTCTTACCACTTTTTAACTTATTATTTTTATAAACATTAAATTTCAGTCTCTCTCCCACTTATTCTCCAGTCACTTGCATAACTCATAACTCTCTTATTTCAGTTACCTTCTTTATCTTCATGTCCAACCAAAATAAGAACCTTGTGAAACGCAGTAGTTATTTTCCTATTTCTCCCATGCTTGACACAGCCACCTTCTTGCAATGCAGGTTGCAAGGATTTTATTGTTCATTTACATGTTTCACCATGTCTATATACACTATGAAAAGGTAATTGTACAGAATCTTATGAAATACTAAAGCATCCGCTTGTTTTGTTTTTGTTCATATTTATTTTTTGGTTTTTGCACTATTAACTGGTTAGATGAGTACTGGAAGCCTGGAAGGTGAAGGTTGTAGCTTCTTTTGTTTATAGAAGTATTTTCTACGCTGCTGCCTCCCTGTCTCCTCTGTATGGTATTAATGATAGCTTCTGGCAATGGGGTGTGATCATAATCCTGATGTTAAAAAGGACAAAGACTTGTTACTTTTTTGTGGTTCTTGAAGTAACTGTGTTTCCTTCTGTATCCTGGGGCTAATGGGTTAATCATCGAAATAATGATGGCCTTAACAGAAGAAAGGAAAGAAAAGGTTGCTTATCTATCAGTTATACTGTTCTACTCAACATATTAATTCATTATAGACTTAAATTTACCAACACATGTTAAGCTATTAGCATCCTTTGAAGTTCTTGTGCCCTGACATTTCACTAGCAAGTACATCTGTGGTGTATAGCATTTGTTGTGTTTGCAATTTTTATGAACGGCCCATACACGTGAAACATTTGGCCTCAAGCCTGATGAAATGTCTCAAGTTAAAAGTAGGTAAAAGAAATACTACAGTATAGGGGACCATACCTAAACTAGGTAAACATTTTGAGGAAAAGTAGTGAAACTTTTTCAGATTGTTCTGTGAAGACACTGTTGAACCAATCATAAAGCAACTAAAGAAGTCTTACAGTCAAAACCCCAGAGTGCTTTAGTAAGATGTTCGATAAACTGTACTGTAATAATTTTTGTTTGTGCTATGCAAAAGTTTTAACAAAATCAGTTTGTTTAAAGTATGTGGAAACAGGTGCTCTCTCACATTTGTACCTGCTAGATGAAAGAAACATTTTCTGCTATTCTCTCAACTCTTCCCGTTACCTATTTTTAATTTTCTTTGTTTCTCTGACTACGAAAAATGCAACTCTGAATTTCAAGTCCAATCATGTCAAGGGTCGGGGGATGAGATGATATCTGATCAGCAGTCTTGTTTATCGTGTACAGGTCGTACAGATGCACGCGTTTGGATATCTTCTGGTGTTTGTTGTGCCCTTAGCTCTTGGTACCATGAACTTGATTTGGTTCGGTAATATAGTGAAGGGGCTGGCAAAGATGTTGGGAAAGAAGCAATGAAGGAAGGGGTCTTTTAATAGTATGATAACTTCCCTAATCACGTCATTCTTCCCTATTCCCAGTAACTTCCACTTGTACAAATTGGTAGAAAAGTTACACTTCTTTACAAGATCAGGTTTAGAGAAGAGGTCAACCAATATCATGATGACACCGATATGAGCATGTGATTGTAAATTGGGGGTAAACCGGAGCATGGATTACCAACATTTGTGTTAGTGAAGTATTACAGCCAGTTTTGGAATTAATCCTAGATTTTACAGTTTTATTATGGTATAAGAAAAGAGAGATCATTTACAGAAATGGGCTGTACGTTAATTAACAGACTAATTTTGGCCGACTATGGCCTGATTTTTTATACTCTACCGTTCCAGTAGAACTTGATTGACTCATATTTGATATTCAAAGAAGGTGTGGGAGAAATCCAAGTCAAAGTAATTAAAACAATAGACTTCTGGTAATATTGTTAATTCTATGGATTAATATCAAATTTGTAGATTTTGGTCCATTAGGTTGGTAAGGCCAATTATACTATTAATTTGATTTAATTGGTCTTTACAATCTTTTGGGGTCAAATTAGAGATAATTCACATACTATATGTGTTTACTATACATGGACAAAAAAATAAATTTTGGCAATTAAAATGACCGGTTATTAGTCTCCAAGTTTTGGGGAAAGACCTTAACAGGTTAAATGGAGACGGACCGGATATTTAGTTGGAGAATTTTATTGCTTTGCTTTGATTGCCTTAGATGTTTGATCAAAGCCGTGGATGAAACATTTTATGTGCGTTCTATTTGATGCTTCACTGTGGTTTGTTCTGATGGTAGTCTCGGGTCGAGTCTATTGTGACTACCCTATGATTACACAGTGAGAACCACCTATCCTTGAAGTGCCTTTCTCATTGGCACGGAGGCCTTTGTTTAATATTGTAATATGGAATATGTACTAGTGTCTTCGTGCACTTCTCTTTTAGCCACTGAGATCTTAAATTATGATTATAGCTAGCATTTTAGTGTAAATGAGTTTGTCCCATATCATATGTTGTACTCGCATATTGTGCAAAATTAAGTTTAATAAAAAAAGAAATGAGAGCCCTATAAACCCTCGTCCTAGAGATCATTGATTTTATTTTTTTAAAAAAAAGAACCAACTTCTCTCACCAACTTTTGATAGTTGTTCCGAATTTTATGTAATATATATCTTACTTTTTTATTTTTTATTTTTCTTTTGTTAAATTTTATTTATAAATAGGAAAATACGTTGGTTCGTGTGTTTAGTTACATGTAGCAAATTTATTGATTATTCATAGTTTAAAATATTTTATTTAATCTTTTATTTTCTTCTATATAATCATAAAATTACAGTTTATAAATATATATTAGTTCATGCCTTAAAATTTTGCTAATCATTTTAAAGATTTAGTTTCTACCATCATTAT
>JAULKJ010000006.1:9213065-9228599 GCA_032355405.1 Rubia balearica
TGGTTCCCAAGGTTGTATATGACGTCTTCAACAAAGGTGCAATGCCGATACAAGGTTATAATGATGATGGAACTTCTTCACATTCCAAGTATTTAGTTCCCCATCGAAGGAATTCCCATCGAATTCTCGAGGATTTTGAGGGTGAACCCGACCGACTCTTCTACAGGGCGACAAGTATCAATCCCAAGAAGATTCAGTGGTTAGACTATGTGTAGTCTAATTATGTTTTACTTAATGTTGGAACTTTTTAATGAGACTATTTTTAGTAACTTTCTATGTATGAGATCAATAAAAATTATAAATAAAAGTATTCCCTTTCATCGTAAAATGTTTATTTCTTTGACGTTTGAATGTGGTTTCTTTCTAAAGCAAATTTTCTTTTGAGCATGTTTATCTTTTAGATTTGTGACTAAATGTCGAATTTCATTCTTTGGACGCAAGTGACTTTCGTTGATGAGCTAGCTCTTCATCTTTTGGGCAATAGTAAATGTCAAACTTTGTCCTTTAGAAGTAAATTTTGCTGATGAGCGAGATCTTCATCCTTTAGACGGGAGTAAATGTAAAATTTTGTACTTTGGACTCAAGTGAATTTTTCTTATAAGCAAGCTCTTTGTCATTTGGGAAAGAGTAAATGTCAAACTTTGTCTTTTGGACGCAAGTGAATTTTGATTATGAGCGAGCTATTCGTACTTTGCATGAGAGTAAATGTCGAAGCTCATCCTTTGGACGCAAGTGAATTTCTCTTATGAGCGAGCTCTTGGTCCTTCGGAAAAGAGTAAATTTTGAACTTTGTTCTTTGGACACAAGTGAATTTCTCTTATGAGTGAGCTTTTCATCCTTTGGACTAGAGTAAATGTCAAACTTTGTCATTTGGACGCAAGTGAATTTTGCTTATTAGAAAGCTCTTCATCATTTGGACAATAATAAATGTCGAACTTCGTCCTTTAAATGCAAGTGAATTTCGCTTATGAGTGTACTCTTCATCCTTTGGGCGAGAGTAAATGTCGAACTTCATCCTTTGGATCCAAGTCGATTTTGATTGTGAGTGAGCTCTTCATCCTTTGGACGAGAGTAAATATCAAAATTTGTCCTTTGGACGCAAGTGAATTTCACTTATTAGCGAGCTCTTCGTGTTTTGGACGAGAGTAAATATCAAGCTTTGCCCTTTGGACGCAAGTGAAATTCATTTATGATTGAGCTCTTTGTCATTTGGACGAGAGTAAATGTCAAACATTGTCTTTTGGATGCAAGTCAATATTACTTATGAGCGAGCTCTTCATATTTTGGACGAGAAACTTTTTCCTTTGGAAGCAAGTGAATTTCTCTTATGAGCGAGCTCTTTGTCCTATGGACAAGAGTAAATGTTGAACTTTGTCCTTTGAATGCAAGTGAATTTCTCTTATGAGTGAGCTCTTCATCCATTGGGCAAGAGTAAATGTCAAACTTCATCTTTTGTAGGCAAGTGAGTTTCGCTTATGAGCGAGCTCTTCGTCCTTTGGACGAGAGTGAATGTGAAACTTCATTCTTTGGACGTAAGTGAATTTCACTTATGAGTAAGCTCTTCATCTTTTAGAAGATAGTAAATAATAAACTTTGTTCTTCTGACGCAAGTGAATTTCGCTTATGAGTGAGCTCTTTGTCCTTAGGACAAGAGCAAATGTCAAAATTTATCGTTTGAATGCAAGTGAATTTCGTTTATGAGCGAGCACTTCATCCTTTGGATGAGAGTTAACGTCGAACTTTTTCCGTTGGACTAAAATGAATTTATCTTACGAGGGAGCTCTTTGTCTTTCTGACGAGAGTTATAATGTTGAACAGGATATAAAAATCAGCAACTTTTCAGTAGATCGACCAGCTGCAGCGCTCAGTATACAAGGCCAGGAATAACTACATGCGGACCGTAGCATGCATATCAACAAAATCATCTGCCCCTTGTGCAATATTTTATTTATATTACTCTCCCCAATGAATACCAGTCATCATGCCTTCAAAATTGGTGGTACTTCCGGAGGTTGACAATATTCCATCTTCTGGTTATCCACTCCTCATCCATCGTACCCGGTTTGTAACTTCCTACTAGATGTGTTTTGAGAAATCTATATGGTCTTTCCCAATTTGAAGCTATATTTTTATCAGATTCTAGTGGCCTTTCTCATGTTTCCTCATGATGAGATCCTCCACTGTAAACTGCACCATCTTTACCCCTCGTTTGTAGTCACGCTTAACTTTTTCTTTCACCTTGGCTTCATGGAGTTATGTCAGATTCCACTTCTATTTCACCAGCTCGAGATCCATACTGGATTACTTTCGTTAGTTTCCTAGCTAGCTATCATCATCCTTGGAATTGACATGCTAATTTCATTCGGGATCATAACTTTGGAACCATAGACCAATCCATAAAGCATTTCTTTTGTGGAAGAAGATCTCATCGTTTGGTAGGCCCATAATACACTTGGTAGTTTGTTGATTCAATTTCCACCTTCTCCCTTGAGCCTTTCTTGGATCCCATTGAAAAGAGAACGATTGGTAACTTCGACCTGCCCATTCTCTTGTGGATGGTACACTGCTGTTAACTTTAACTGGATTTTTTTCCTTACACCAACTCTTAAAGGGTCATTAGCAAAATTCCTTCCATTATCAGTTATGTCTTTCTTTGGGATACCGAAATGACAAATAATGTTTCTTCAGCAAAATGAGCTAACATATTTTCCCTTTTATATTCGCTAGTGGTTCTTCCTCCACCCACTTGGTAAAGTAATTAACAGTTGCTATTAAATACTTGAACCTCCCCAGGGCTTCTGGAAATGGTCCTACTAAGTTGATTCCCCACTTATCGAAAGGACACGAGCTGTCTATGTTAATCATCTCCGCCTGAAAAATATGGGCTACAGGTGCATACCTCTGACACTGATGGCAGGCCTGGATATACCGGTTGGCATCATCAAACATTGTTTCCCAGTAATACCCAGTGCATATCAGCCCTTTGGTAACAGTACAAGCTTCTTGGTGGCTACCAAAAATTCCTTCATGGACTTCTTTGATCAAGTAGTAAGAATCGTATGGTGTAACATATTAGAGCAAAGTTTGTAGGTAACCTCTTTGATACAAAGTGTCATCTTGTGTCACATGCCTTGGTGCTTTGAGGCAAAATTTCCTTACTTTGACAGATTCTTCAGGAAGAGTTCCATATTAGATGTAACTAACAATTGAGAGGTCATCTATGTTTCTCATTTGTCAATCACATCACGATGAGTTTTTTGAAGCTTCTTTTATATAAGGTTTCAAACAACACTCATTTATGTGATAACCCTCCCAAATCTGAGGAAGCTAGTTTCCTCAAAGCATTTTCCTTATACGTTTTCTCCCTAGGCACCTGAGTTAAGGTGTACGACCAAAATTTTTTTAGCAAGGGCTTCACTACCTCTAAATAACATCGCAAACTATTTTCTCTAGTTTAGTATTACCTGGTGAACAACAATTTGGAAATCAATGAATACCTCTAAATCATCCACCTTCATCTCTTTAGCTAGTCGAAGTTTGGTAATCAAAGCCTCATACTCAGCTTTGTTTTTCATGGCTTTAAACTTGAAGTACAGGGCGTAAGGATAATTGGTGCCATCAGGGATAGTGAGCAACAACCCCATTCCACTTCCCCTAACTGTGAAGATCCATTCACGAACAACTTCCATATTCCCTTCTTTGCAACTTAATTATCTTCTTCGATCGCTTCTATTATCCCCACTATGAAACTAACGAGGGCCTTACCCTTGATCGCCGTTCTGGGATAAAATTGTATATCGTGCTCTCCCAATTCCAACGCCCATTTCATCATTCTCCCCGAAGGTTCAGGCTTCAAAAGTATATGCTTAATAAGGTAGTTAGTGAGAAGAAATATCATGTGACCTTAGAAGTAGGTTCGTAGACTTTGAGCTGCATGGACCAGCACCAGAATTAGCCTTTCGATAGCAGAGTACCAAGTTTCCGAAGCCTGCAAGGCACTACTCACGAAGTATATGGGATATTGCTACGTCTCTTTATCCTTTACTAGTACAACAGTAAATGCCTTCTCACACTCCTATGTCCTCTAAAACTTCTCAGTTTTTTTTGAAGTATATCAAAGGAAGGCAAGTACTTCTCCGCACCCTTCGATAAGAAGCGGTTCAAGGCTGCTAGGTACCCCGTCAATCTGTGAACCTCCTTCAAAGTCCGCGGGTTTTTCATATTCATCAAAACTTCAATTTGTTCTGGATTGACATTGATCCCTCCTTCTGATACCATGAACCCCATAAATTTACCAGCACCTACTCCGATCACACACTTCGATGGATTCAAATTCAGGTTTTCCCTTCGCAGTCCATCAAACATTTCTTCCAAGTCTCGCAAGAACTATTCATCAGTCATACTCTTCACCACCATGTCATCGACACATATCTCCAAAATCCTTCCAATCTTCTTCTTAAAGAGCTTATCAACTAATCATTGGTAAGTGTCACTAGTATTCTTTAACTCGAGCGACATCTTCTTGTAACAGAATGTACCTACGTCCGTTATAAACGAGGATTTCCTTTTATTATCCTCTCCCATCAGTATTCGGTGATAAAATTTGTGAGCATAAAAAAGGCCAGAACCTGATACCTTGCTATCACCTCCACCATCTTATCGATCGAAGGTAATGGGTAGATAACTTTTGGACAACACTTGTTCAAGTCTGTGAAGTCAATACACATGCATCATACACCATCCTGCTTTGGAACCATGACTGGGTTGGATACCTCTTTGATAATCTCTACTTTAAGAATTTTCTCCACCTTCACCTTTATCTCTTCAGCTCTCTCAGGGGCAAACAACTTCTTTTCTGCTTAACAGGCTTTATCAAGGGTTCGATGTTTAGTTTGTGGACAAAAAACTATACTGGTACTCCTGTCAAGTCTGATGTATCCCAGGAAAACACATTGCACTATTGATCGAGCAGAGCCTTCAACTTCCTTCTTATAACCTCTGGTATCATCCTGCCCATGGTTACAGTTCCAAAGTTTCAAATTAGAAGTTGTTCAGTGTTAGCCGGTACAACTTCTCAATGTATCGATGCTACATTCTTCACTCTCTTCACCTCCTTCACTGGTGCCAAGTTATGATTCCCTGCCACCACTTGGTTTCCTCGATTGGATGCCACTATATTATTCGTTGGAAACTTCATTATCAAGTGGTACATCGACCACACCACCCGATATTGGTACATCCTGGGTCTTCCAATATCATATTGTAAGGGGAATAAGTATCGATAAATGCAAAGATGCAGTTATTATTACACCCTTGTCTCCATTTGTAACCCTGACTGGTAAAGTGATTTCTCCCAAAGGGTATACCATTTTTCCAGTGAACCCTGACAAAGGTGAGGCCAATTTTCTCAGATTACCACTGCCGATATCCAGCTGATCAAAGCAAGTTATAAATATGATCTCAACTCCACTCCCATCATCAACAAATAGTCTCTTAACCAGCAAAGTTCGATCATCACAGAAATCACCATGTGGTCTGCGTGAGGAATTTTGGTAGGTACTGCATACGCCCTATTTGATAGGGTGATCAATGTCATCAATGGGATCGTTGGGGGAAATATCTTTGAATACAGTGATGAAGTCTGAATCAAAGCATGTTCCGGCAAAAGAACCAGTCCACAAGATATTTCAGCTCAACGAAACAATTATGACATTGATCACCATGTTTCGTTGTGCTGAAATATCTTGTGGGTTGGTTCTTTTTCCGGAACATGTTTGACTCAGCCTTTATCACTGTATTCAAAGATCTTTCCCCAAACAATCCCATTGATGACATTGATCACCCTATAAATAGTAAGATTTCCTTCATTCCTATTATGATTCTCTGCGGGTTGATTTCGATGTGGCTCCTCTTGGAGTTCTTTGCTCTAATCTTGAGGACCACGATTAGCCCTATTTGATGCATTATAATTTCTATTGGAAGGTCACCAGTTTCCACGTTCATATATTTGCCTAGATGGATCGTCTCGAAAGGTCTGATGGAAGGGCTCCTTGAGAAAGCCCTCCCTTCTGCACCGTTTGATCTTCATTTTCAAGTGTTCCCATTCGTTCGTACAATGACCGTAGTCTCTGTGATGACCACAAAATTTGTTTGTGGCTCTTCTTGCGACAACGGCTCTATTCATTTCCTTCATAGGTATAAGCACTCAGAAAACCCCTCAGTGAATACTCTAAATCTCCACTGGGGAACACTGCATAGGTGTGTACTTTCAAACCTCGATCTCTCCATCAGCCTCGTCCCTTGGGGATCGCTGGACTTCACATGTTTAGCCATCATCCCTTCTTTCTTCGTTTGAGTCACCTCCTCGACCTTCGAATACTTCTCCACTGGTTCCTGAAGTTTGTGGAGCGTCTTAGGGGTCTTTACTGTTAACTTCTTATACAACTCCATGTCCTCCATTCTTATCAAATACCCATGGATAACCTCATTCTCCGTTCCTTTGAATACCCTAGACTCTCATCGACATATTTGTAAAAAAAAACTCCGCAGTAGACTCTCCGTGTCTCTTCTTCATCTAATACAACTCCGTTAGTGCCTTTGTGAATTTCTTCTAGCAATACTGACTCAAAAGTGTCCCATTGAAATCTGGATAGGACTGCACGAGCCCATGGGTATCTTTTTAAACCACTCCTGAGCCTTGTGTAGAAGATAGCTACCTACAAGCTTACAAGTTAACCTTCATCGAAGTCCAGATACTTCATCAAACTCAGAAAAGTTTGGATAAATTCACACATATCAGTATCTCCCGTATAAGTTAGAAGCCCCTTCATCGATTTCGTATCGATTGGCTAACGAACCACTGTTATCACCAGCCCAAAGGGGGACCCTGCAGTCTATCATGTTAGGTCTATCAACCTGTCAAACTCCTTTCATAGGGCATCTTCAGTTTCTCCAGATGGAAGATCTCTGCTCTAGATTGTCCCTCTATGAAGTTCCTCATAAGAGAAAACATACACGGGCTGCGAGATCATGTGCCCTAGGTAAGAAACCACTCCCGTACTTCCCGAATACACGTGGGGGATAAATTTCTGTCCATAATAATCATAAACCCCATGACAAGATGTTACAGGATTCAGCTGACCATGAATCCCCAGCAATGGCAACGCTGATTAACCCTGTTCGATTCCATTAAAAGGGAAAGCAAGCATCGAAGAAGACATCAGGTAGCTCACCTGCTTATGTTCCGGGAACTAAAGTTGCGACCTTGGTTGTGAAGTGTCTCTTGCATATCCCAAATACAGAGCACCTAACATTTGGCTCGCAAGAGGTAAAACTCTTACTTGCGTCTCCAAAGTAATCGAGGGTACCTCAGTCATTGATGACCCAACAACCACCGATGGGGAAATGATCTAGTATCCCGCTACCATCAACATCTGTGTTATATGATCAAAATTCTGTTGCGATCTTGCAACTGTTCCATCTCCCATGGTCAAATTTTCTCAAATACTTCATTATTAGGCCTTGATATGCGAATGCCAAAACACTCGGTGAGATTTTCATCCACACCTCGCGATCCAAACAATGGCATCACAATGTCGATTCCCAACCCTGGTTCTATAGTGATCTCCATATCTCTTGACAACTCCGTACTTCCAGCTTGCAATCCTTCAACTATAGGAACACCAAGGTGAGTGATGTGTTCATTTTATATGGTTATTTTGGGACTCTTTGGACTCACTTTTTACACTTTTGTGCTCTAGATTTTTCCTTTTTCCTTGAAATTCTCTTAGGAGTGTTAAGAGCGACTTCTGTGCTTTTATTAATTTTTTAGGGAAATTTGTGTGATAAGGAAATTGTATGAAGATTAGGAAATTCGAAGACCTTTTAAGCTTTAAAGAATTGAAGAGAAGTGAAGTGAAGAGAAAGTCATGAGATAAGAAAAAGAAAGCAATGAAGATGCTGCATTTGGGCTCTGTCGTGAGTTGCAATATGTGTCGCGAGTCGAGACAGACGGATGGCCAGAATCAGTTGTTACTTTTCTTGTACTATAAAAGGCAAACATCATCAGGGGGTGTATTAGGGAATTCAACAAAATAGTAATGAAGTAAGAGTTGGAGCAGAACTAGAATAAATAAAGAACAAGGCAGAATAGTAAATGACTGTCCAGGAGAAGCACTAGTATATCACAAACGTAAAATAATACATTTACATTCTTGTTGTAGAAGAAATTAAAATAATATTACTTTAATTTGTGACATTTTAAAACTTCACAAATTTATTGATATCATAAGATGTAGCAAATTTATGATATTTAGAAGCGTCATAAAATGTTATGACATGAGTTCATGTCACAATTTATTTAGTGACATGTGTATCTGTCACTAAAATTTAGTGACACGTTAAGATGTTATAAAAATTGTGACACTTCCTTACCTGTCACAAAAAATGCGTCACTACTGGACTATTTTTTTTGTAGTGTGTACTCTCTGTCTCACTTTAGAGTTTCGAATTGCTCTTTGCACAAACTTTAAAACAAGTATATTTGACATCTTTTTAATGAATGATGAAAGTGGGCCCACATAAATCAAATGAAAAAAGTTATAACCACATTTTTATGCCTAAATATAGAAAGTTTAGAAATATGAATTTATTAGTGGGATGGACTAAAAAAGAAAGTAGGGAGTTATTAGTGTGACGGAGGGAGTACAATGGTTAAAAACAAATTCCTATATAGCAGTGAAAGAGTTATCTTCTAAATGTGTTAACCGACGAAACGGTAATCTATCCATAATTTAATTAATTTATAAATTTTAAGGATCACCATACATTATTAAGACAATCATGTCAAAAAAAAATATTTGACGTAGTAGAGAATTTCGAGGATCGTTTCTAATACAATACCATGCCTCCATACAGAACAATAAATCAATAATGAACAAATAACTAAAACATTGATGTGGTGAAAGAGTCTCCCACTGTAAAGTTTTATTCATCACATATCAATTGAACGGTCAAAATATATAACACCATCCATTTAGTAAAAATAATTTCGATCTAATAGTGGTGTAATCTGTTGAGTTACAAATGCAAGAGACTGAGATCATGTGAGACCAGATGAAAATTTGTGAACTGAAATTGCATATCTTTCGATACACGATTTGCACTTAGTAGAAGACCAATTTACATTTGCACTTCTAACAAGCTGCATATTTCCCAATATATTTTTATACTATGGAATTCCCACATACGAGCATATATTTTGAGAGAGCTATCATGCTGAAAAAATGGTGGTCATGATTGTTGCTGGCTTAGCCACGTGTACTTTTGGTGATACTCAAATCCTGAGTCTTTCCCACGCAGAACACGTATTGCCCCTCTCTCTCTCTCTGAAATTTTTTGGGGTTTGGAGAAATGTCAGTTTGAATGGATTCTATTGGCCTTTTCTTATAATGGTGCGCTTTCTATACAGCTGCACCCTTCACTTTACTCATTCTCTCTTTTCCATTAATCCAAGCAGGGAATGGTGGATTGAATTAGTAGTGTCTATAGATTTTGATTTCAGCTTCAACGTCTATTGCCTTGCATGTATGTGTGGTGATTATCATCATTCGTATTTTACCTTGCTTTTGATCTCATCATTATCTCATGTCTAAACATGCAAAGCTTTATTTAAAAAATGGTAGTTAGGGAATGATTTGATTCTTGCAGACCAAAATCTTACATGCTTATTCTACCCTTGTGCCTTTAAGATCAAGAACCATCCTACTTTTCTTCTCTCCTCCTCTTCTCTTCTCTTCCTAGGATTCGACAGCTGTACTTTTCCATTCTCTCTCCACCAATGCTTGTCTGGTCCTATTCATGGACCTAGTGATGGCTAACGTTCAAGGTGGTAGTAGTGCTGTGATGAGAGACTACAGGAAGGGGAACTGGACTTTACAAGAGACAATGGTGCTGATTGAGGCGAAGAAGATGGACGACGAGAGAAGAATGAAGAGGCAAGGAGATGGCAGCGGTGAGAGATCGGGGAAACCAGCAGAGCTGAGATGGAAATGGGTAGAGGACTACTGCTGGAGGAACAGCTGCCTGAGAAGCCAGAATCAGTGCAATGACAAGTGGGATAATCTGATGAGGGATTTCAAGAGGGTTAGAGAGTATGAGAAGAGATTGGCAGCTGAGCACAGAGACTCAAAATCATACTGGAAACTCGAGAAGAATGAGAGAAAAGGCAACAACTTGCCATCTAACATGCTGCCTCAAATTTATGATGCACTGATTGATGTGGTGGAGAGAAAGGGTCTAAAAGGGACTGCTGCCTCATCCTCCACGCCCTATCTGGGAACTTCTTCTTCACCTCAAGTTCCAGTCTTGCCACTTCCTCCACCGCCGCCGGCAGCAGGCCCACCGCTCACACACACACCCACCCACCCCACTCTTCCCTTCTCCCAGCAGCTGCCCACAGTAGGTACTCTTCCTTCTTTCTTCCTCAAGAGTTTGACCTGCAGTAATGTTTTTTTTTCCTCTTTTGATATTATACTAAATGGTCTTGTCATTGATTTGGGTGTTTCTTAAATGGATCAAATGCTTACGTTGTTGGTATGTGATAGCTCAGACTCGGACACAAGTCACGAGCACACAGACTCCCCAGCGAAGAGGAGGAGAAGAGGAGGGGAGGGAAGCAGTGAGATGTCAAATGACGTGGGGACTGCCATTTCAAGAAGCGCTTCACTCATAGCAGAAGCCATGCATGCCTGTGAAGAAAGAGAGGAGAAAAGGCATAGGGAGCTGCTGAGCATGCATGAGAGAAGGCTGCAGATTGAGGAATCAAAGGCTGAGATCACTAGACAAGGCATTCATGGACTGGTTGATGCTGTTAACAAACTCGCCACTTCTATTCTTTCTTTGGCCTCTCACAACAGAAACCAGTCCGCTCCAATGTAGTTGTTTTGTTGCTGCTTATTGATTCAACCGATTGCTAGTAATTATGATGAACGGTGATCATATTTCATATATAGCTAGGGATTTGCATATATGTTGGTAATTAACCATGTAACTTAGGCTCTCTCTTCATGTGAGATTCTTGGTCAATGAAGCCACCATCCCATTCTTTCATGATGAAGCATTTTTTGGTGGTGTTTCTTAAATCTCCTGGCCAAGCCATAATCACAGACGCTTATCTTGATAAAGAAGGCATAAAATATGATACGGGCCCAAATCAGCAATTAAGAAAAGTCATGCATCCCAACTCCCAACCAGGCAATCAGTTGGATGCATTATCTCAAACAGGGCCGAAAGAAATGAGAAAAGAAACACACAGAGTGAGTGAGTGGGCTGTGGGAATTTGATGCTACTGACGAGAAGTTCTGAGCAACATGTGTGTGGGTGGGTGGGATGGCAAAGGGGCGAAGACTGGTCAAAGGAAGGTGGGGGATCCAGTCAACCATCTCTGGGGCTGCCTTTACGAAGTGGCCATTTGTGTGTTATTATTGGTGTCAGAATGCAGACACTCTCTCTTGTGAGCCACGAGAGAAGGTTGTTCGTGCTTTCCCTTTCCAATCACCAGGACTAAGCTGTAAGTGTAAGGCCGAGTTAATTCGGATGGTAAAGCCCCAGTTTTGCCTTTCTGATACCTTTTTCCCCAAACTCCATTCTCTCTCCTACGCCATTTTCCACACTTTTCTTTTGACTCTCTCACAGACCAACGCACATCAATTATTTTGATCGACTATTGGTACTCCCTCTGGTTTCCTAACATTGGCTCTCTTTCCTTTTTTGTTTGGTTTTTTAACAATGACTCCTTCCCCTTTTGGCAAAGTTTAGGTTATTTTCATCCACTCAATTTACCTTTTACTCTCCCAATACAATCTCCGCCACTCATTATACTTTTCTTAAATAATGTTCCATTTTGTTAGAGGAGTATATGATTCCGTGCAAGTATAACTGGGACGGAGAATACATTCTTTATTCACGCTGTTTGCACTATTATATTCTCACCTTCAAGTTAAAATAGTGTGATCGTTTAAGGAGCATGTTTTTCAGCGGAGAAGAAGGTGCCCATATCTTTAGAAGTGTATATTGATGTTCTTTTCCTCTATAATTTTGGGGTTCATCATCAACTTAATTTCCCAATATTAGTCGAGAAAAAAAAATACTTGAAGACAATTTTTTTTAGGAGGGAGTAGAAAAATCAAATCAGCCGGACAATGGCAACCGTTTCATAAAAAATTAAGACATAGTTATAGTGACAACTTTTAAACATGAAAATAGACACTTAATACTGACTTTTATTTTATATAATAACTAGAATTTGTTTCTTGAAATACGGTCTTTTAATAAATTATGGAAAGATTAAAGTTTAAAATGTAAATTAGAAAAAATTACGATAAAAAATTTGGGTTGTATTAGTCGAGTCGTAAACTTATAACTACTGCACGTTGTTGTTGCATGATAAATTTTTAATATTGCAACTAAATATTTTATCTTTCTATAATTCTAATTGAACTCATATTTCCGCATGTCTATGGAAATGCGACATTTCCCAAGATTTACCTTTATACTAACATTTTAATTATTCAAAATTTTACTCCCTCCAGTCTTCTACAATGGCCTCTTTTTTAAAACATTTTTTACATGTATGTTTGACCATCGATAACTTTAGTTGAATATGATACTCCCTCTGTCCCACCCAAGCCTGCACACTTTTTGGTCAACTTTCTCAAGACATGTTTAACCATGAATTTCAACTACTATATAGGCACCAATATGTTCATGTGAGATATTGTTACATTTCATGTATCATGTAGTTTTTAAATATCAAAATTTAAGACATCATTAGTATACGTAACTAAAGTTATCAGTGGTCAAATATGACCTGAAAAAGTTGGTCAAAAGTGTGCAGATATGGATGGGACAGAGGGAGTAGCCAATTTTAAAATTTTACTTTTTAAAAATCGCACGTTACAGAAAATCAATAGACATCTCACATGATGTCTAGTATTGTATATAATATAAGTAATCGATGGTCAAAAATATTTTGAGAAAAAATTCTAGTCAAATGGAGCCATTGTTAGGAGACCGGAGGGAGTAACATTTCTAAAATATTAAAAACTCATTTATATTTATAGTTTATAAACTTTTTTAATCTATTCGCAGCTATAATTTTTTTTATTTTTTTAAAATTAATCGTTGAATTATTACTTATTAGTAATCGAACCGAATTGTTTTTAATCCCCTAATTTTATATGGTCGAACAGTGAACACTATCTATCCATTGGTTAAGTGTATTATTGCTCAGCCACCTTATCTACGCGCGGCTTTCCAGCGAATAATACCTGGCCACGTCATCAACCCTTAAAAAACACATGCTCCCTCCGCCTAGTTCAAATTGTAAGTAATTAAAGACTCAGTCAAATTAAAAAAACTTTAATTACATATTTGAATAGATATATAAATAATAATATTGTTATAAATAATATCGTTAGATTTGTAATAACAATGAGTTTTTAAAAAGTAAATTTTTATTTATCAATATAATATATATTTAAATATATTAGTGTCAAATGTTTGTTGGATATCGTGAAAAAGATTTCTTGTCGTTTGAGCTGAACGATGGATTATACTAAATCCAAAAAGCATTCAATTCAGAAAACCAGAGAATTTCTCTTTCCGATCAAACAGAGAACATTTAAATTCAAAAGAAAAGAAGGAGAAAAGTCACATCTCTTTGTCAATGGGGGATTGGGAATTTGGGAGCTATTAGCTTCTAGATTATCCAAAACGACGACGTAGTAGGCGGCGGCGGCGCGACCACGCCTCGTTTCCCATCCCTCATTGTCAACAAGAAAATTGAAATCTTCAACCCCAGATTTCATATAAATTGATTCTGTTCGCATTTTTTCCTTTTGATTTAGAAATTTTAGAGAACATTTTTTGAAATGGTGAGCGTGAAGGTGAAGATCTACAGCGCGCTAACCAAATTCAGCCTCAAACGGCGGTTGCAGACTCTGATCGAGAATCAGGGAGAAGAGGTGAACCAGAGCGACGTCGTTTCGCGTCCCGGAGGCGAGCCCCTCGCCCCGGCGGTCCCCACCTTCTCCGACGGGGTGGCCACCAGGGACATCCACATGGACTCGGTGACGTCACTCTGCGTCAGGATATTTCTCCCCGAATCCGCCCTGGGCCCCACCAGGGGCAAGGCGAATGATAATAATAACATTAACAATGGCGATGGGGCGGCGTACGGCGGTTACTCGCCGGTGAAATTCAACAACTGCAAGAAGCTGCCGGTGGTCCTGCAGTTTCACGGCGGGGGCTGGGTGAGCGGCGGCGTCGACACGGTCTCAAACGACGCGTTCTGCAGGAGGACGGCGAAGATGTGCGACGCCATGGTGGTGTCGGTGGGGTACAGGCTGGCGCCGGAGAGTAGGTTTCCGGCGGCGTTCGAGGATGGCTTGGCGGTGTTGAATTGGTTGGGGAAGCAGGCGATCCTGGCCGAGTGTAATGAGTCGATGGGAATCGAAAACGGGAGATTTTTCGGCGGCGGTGGTGATGGAAGGAGGTTGGAGATCGTAGATGGGTTCGGGAGCGTCATGGTCGAACCGTGGCTCGCAGCTCATGCAGATCCTTCAAGGTACGGGCCGGGCCGGTTAGACAGATTTTTGTATTTGATTGGTTTGATTACGTAATTATTAAAATTGAAAGGTGCAAAATTATCAAATTGTATCTCAAATGTTTGATGTCTGACTTTAAAAAAACCCAAATATCTGACTATTTATGTTGGCAAATTCTTGGGAAAAACCGTCTTTCCATAACCTTATAGAAAGACGGGGTTTAATTAAAATTATAAAAGGTAAAAGGTTTTAGTTGCAATATTAAATTTTTAGCATACAACGTGTTGTAGTTATAAAGTTTATAGCCCGATTCATGCAACCCAAAAATTTTATCTTAATTTCTTCTCATTTAAACTTTAAACCTTGGTTTCTCCATAATTTTGGAAAGACAGTGTTTCAAGAGACGGACTCTTACTTTTGGCCAAAAAATCATTTTAGAATATTCTAAATTAATTACGTGTTTCACCAAAACATCATCTAAATATTCTTTTGATATACTCCCTCCATAACACTATTATTGGCCACTCAACTTTTTCACAGGTTTTTTTGACTATCAATATCTCTAGTTACATAAGTATAACAATTTATTTTTTTAAAAAAAGATATTGAACGTTAAGATAAATCTAACAATATCTCACATGATGTTTTTATCATATACATATTAACTTATATTAATGGTTAAAATTTATTAAATTTAACTTCTTCTTTTTTGAAAGATTACATACAAGCAACCAAATTACATATTAATATCCTAATCTAGGACCTAATTAGGAGACACCACCTTTGAATCTGTTGAAACTCAGTGGAGCCTGAAACTCCATCCATTTGAATAGCTAGGGACGCCCTCTTGAGAACACTCAATCGCTACACCACCTACGAACCGCCGCCACAAAAACCGGAACCACCATGATCTCACCATCATCGACCA
>JAULKJ010000006.1:9228699-9242878 GCA_032355405.1 Rubia balearica
ATGTTAAGACAAATCTAACGATATGTCACATGATATATTTATTGTTTATATATTAATTTATATTTATGGTCAAAGTTAGTAAAGTTTGACTCTGAAAAAGCAAATAGGAAATTTAAAGTGGGACGGAGGGAGGATATAGTATTTTGGTAACTGCGTTCTAAATTTATCAACATATGTTTTTTCAAAAAAATCATTGCAAATGAAATGTCTTGTAATTGAAGAATAAATCCCTGACCCAAAGTTAGAGTTTGTTATTAAAGCAGACGTGATTACGCAGTTTAAGACAAAATTCTTGCCTCTCTTTCCAACTTCCAAAGGCAGTCTTCTTCTCTCGAACTTATGCGAATGTTCTTTCCTTCGACTCCACACTAAGCTGCCGTCTCCACTTGCTCAAAAATTCAGTTCACTCATCCGCACGTAGATGATGGAGGAGGATTGCTGCTCTACGCAGTTTATCGACCGTGACGGTAAGTTTAACGTTGTGGGTTTAGACAACTTCATGAGGACCACCAACTTCTTGCACTCTGGCCTCTCTTATGCCGTAGTTGCTATAATGGGACCACAGAGCAGCGGTAAAGTTCTGTAATTCTTAATGATGAATAATTGGCTTTGATTGTGTTGTGGAGTTTAATTAGTTTTCGTGTTTTTGTTTTCCGGTTGTCGCTGAGTTAGGAAAGAGTACTCTGTTAAATCATCTCTTCCATACCAATTTTCGGGAGATGGACGCTATTCGAGGAAGGTAAGGCTGCTGCTCTCACTAGTTATATATAAGCAAGGAGAATGTTGTTTTAAGGAATGATTTTGTCGTAACGGGTTCAAAAATTTAAATTTCCATGATTTTTAGCTATACATGAATAAGATATAGATGGTCAAACACTTTTTAATCAACTGTCTAAAGTCAACAGCTTATGCTGGGATGGAGTAAGCATGTTGTACTATGTAAGTTTCATATGTGCTAATTTTTATTGTAGAAATCAAACTACCAAGGGAATCTGGATAGCCAAGGGTGTTGGTCTCGAGCCCTTTACGGTAGTGATGGACTTAGAGGGAACCGATGGTCGCGAAAGGGGTGAGGTACTGGATTCATGAATATTATGATTATGAGTGTTGTATATGATTGCATGCCTAAACGGATAGCTATAAATGCGCCGATTAGTTGTGCTTTTTTTATGAAATGTAGTGGTGTAAACGTGGTTGTTAGCCAGGTTTTGTTAGTTGCACTGCATTCGTTGAGCTGAATGAAGTTCAGAAATATTTAGCTTCTTAAATCTGCTCACCATTTTCAGTCTTTTGTTCTAGCTTTACTCTTACTCATGTTTTGGCTGAATGACAAAACCTGAAACAGTTGCTCATACTGATTCTAGGATGACACGACATTTGAAAAGCAGAGTGCTCTGTTTGCATTGGCCGTTTCTGATGTTGTTATCATAAATATGTAAGGCAATTTCATTTCAGCAGTTCGGCAATTAAGTTCATGATTGCTATATAAATATAAATATGAACAATTTTGAGTGTCTCAGATTTAGCCGGCCTAACTTGGTTTCACTGTTGCAGTCTGTTTAGCTGCTCTGATCTGGGAACAATATAACAGCATTCTTTGGCTCACTTGCTCCAAACATTTTATTGTTACATCTTTTATGCTTTGTGTGGAAAAATTATAGCTATGTGTCTCATGAAGAGATATGATCCACATATCCGACCCCTCATAGTGGGATAAATGCTTAGTTGTGAAAAACTAAATATAGTTTCCTTGGATACAAGAGAAATTACTTCGGAAGTAACCAAGTAAACTTCCATCTGTTTACCCATGCAGGTGGTGCCATGACATTGGTCGAGAGCATGCTGCCAATAAACCACTTTTAAGAACAGTCTTTCAGGTTTGTAAAATGGACATGTCATTTTGGTGATTGCTTCACTAAATTATGTCACTGATTTTTTTCCTTTGTGACAGGTCATGATGCGATTATTTAGTCCACGTAAAACAACTCTTTTGTTTGTGATACGTGATAAAACGAAGGTATACTGAGTTTTCTTGCTTTCAACTGACTTGACTTCTTCTTTTCTTGGTATATTTTCAATAACCTATGGTCTTTTGGAGTTCCTTGTAGACTCCTTTTGAATATCTTGAACCTATCCTGAGGGAAGACATTCAAAAGGTAATGTTGAGCTTAAAATCATTTTTGCTTCAGAAGTTGAGCCATTTCATGGCAGACATGCTTGTGTTAGAAATCTCACAAGAATTACAATTGTGCAGATATGGGATACCATTTCTAAGCCTCCAGACCACAAGGACTCCCAACTTAGTGAATTTTTCAATGTAAAAACATATCTAGGTTCCTTTCCATTTACCATGGTGCTATTTTGATTTTTTGATATGGTGATATCTTCTAAACATGAAGGTAGAAGTCACTGCTTTATCCAGTTTCGAAGAGAAGGAAAAGCAATTCAGAGAACAGGTCGTTTCTCACTTTAAGTCATTCTTATTTGGCTCTTTCTTAGTAATCGCCATGGCATTTACTCCTCCTTTGTGGTTCAAACAGGTTGCTCTACTAAGGCAGCGATTTTTCCATTCTATAGCTCCAGGAGGAATTGCAGGAGATAGACAAGTTGTTGTTCCTGCCTCTGGTTTTTCTTTCAGTGCACAGCAAATATGGGAAGTTATTAAAGAAAATAAAGACCTTGATCTTCCAGCTCACAAGGTTCATTTTCCTTATCTCATATTTGAACGATGATTATTTATAAAATTATGACGATTTAACATCTAATTGTGTTGTCACTGTAGGTCATGGTTGCTACTGTGCGATGTGAGGAGATAGCCAATGAGAAGTATAATCGAATAGCATCTGATGAGGTTCTTGCTCCTTATTTGTTTTTAATATCACACAAATTTATTTAGTTTTACTATTTTAAGCTTCATAATGAATTAGGGGTGGTTGGCTTTGGAGCAAGCTTCCAATGCCGGTCTAGTTCCAGGTTTTGGAAAGATGGCGAGCTCTATAATAGATGTGTATCTTTCAGAGTAAGTCGGATCACCTGTGGCTGTACCTTGTTCTATATCTTCTTTAGGTTGATGTAACTTATATAATAGTTTTTAACAGTTTGATATTCTAATAAGTGATTGTGTGACAGGTATGACATGGAGACAGTTTACTTCGATGAAGGTGTCAAAAATGCAAAACGTCAGTTGTTGAAGTCAAAAGCTTTGCAGGTTCAGAATTGGTTTTGGAATTAGGCAACGTGATTTTATTGAGCTTCGATATATTTATTAGAATAGAATGTATCATGATAATTATGCATGTGATCTGAAACAAACTTTTTGGAAGCACATAATTTTCTTTTCGAAACTAATATTCTATATTCTGGATTCTGGATTCAAAGGTTTATATGCAGTTCATTTCATATTTGATTTAGCTTCAGTGAGCCTATAATTGATTATACTTAAGACTGCCTGCCTTCAGAAAATCGGGGAATAAGGCTTTCCATTTGCACTTATATCCTCTTTCCAGGTTTCCCTCTGTCATCCTTCTTTTCATCAGACAAAACTCTTGGTTTTGATCTTGTAGAATATTCTGGGTCTTGTAACTATGCTAGGAAGTAGAAACTGTTGGCTAGAAATATCTCCTATTTTACAGAATACTGCGTTTATTATGTTACCAGTGGACCATCCATACTGGTCATAGCTTACAGTAGTTTTAACTGAGGAATTTGTTCAACAGAAGCAAAAGTTTGAGGTCAAATAGAATAGGTTGTTTCATATTACAGTGCTGTGAGTGGTTCCTTTAGAGCCACTGCTTCATGTAGTTTCCATCCCTTAGTTCTTCTTTCATTTAATTTCGTCTTTCCCTTCTCTTTATCATTTCTTTTGTTTTTTCTTGATACAACCTTCTTGTTGATGTCTGCTACTCCACCCTGTTTTGTTTTTGGCTACCGTATACTGTTCACTTTTCTTCGGTTGAACATTACATTGGGAAAAAAATAAAAAAATCTTCCTCTTTGACTTTGTGGTTCATGCTATGTTGCTATTCTTGCAGTTGGTTCATCCTGCTTATGTTACTATATTGGGACATTTACGCTGTGCTGCACTTGGAGATTTCAAGGTTAAACTTGAACAAGCACTGAGTAGAGGTGAAGGATTTGCAGATTCTGTCAGCAGCTGTATGAAGTTCTGTATGCTTGAGTTTGACGGGGGATTTTCAGGTAACTCATATAAACTTGGATGTCCTATGACACGACATCCAAAGAGTAATAAAGGGTCAAATCTGCTATGAGAAGTAAGAATTGATAATGGAAATCAGGGTGGAACTAGGAAGACAGGGTAAAAACTGTACGCATGTTTGACAAACCCCATCCTTCACTTTCATGATAAGCAGCTATTACCATTCAGCTTATGCGTAATCTAAGGGCTCGCCACACCCCTGGAAATTGTACATGTTATGTTATATAAAGCTTTGTAAATAGATCTGTAAATGAAGTGCCTATATTATGCCAATATATGCCTATGCTCGGTAAATCAGGAAAGAAACTGGGACGGATAGGCAACTTGTTTCCAAACTAAAGCATAAATGTTTATAGTCGTATCAAACTTTTGTTTTAGGCTTGGCTGTGTGGTTCTTTATGGGCTGTGTCATATGCACAGTTTACTGTACTCTACCATTTCTGTTATTTTAGTTCTCATGTTGGGCCTTCTTATTTTAGATGCAGCCATAACGCAAGCTGATTGGGATGAATCTAAAATTCGAGTGAAGCTTGAGCGTGATATAGAGGATCATGCATCATCTGTTCGTAGTGAGAAGTTGGCACAACTGATCAGTAAATTTGAGGTGAAAGTAATACAAGTTGTGTGCTAGACTGCTACTAAGTAAATTTTATTATATTCTCATTCATATACTTTCTCTTGCAGAAACAGCTTGTTTCAGCACTTCATGAGCCAGTGGACGCACTTTTTGATTCTGGCCACAAAGACACATGGTTACTCATTAAAAAGCTTTTAAAACGTGAGACTGACATGGTTGTGTCTGGCTTTTCCACTGCTGTTGCTGGTTTTGAGCTGGATCGTGGAACATATGATCAGATGGTTCTGAATTTGAAGAACTATGCTAGAAATGTGGTGGTTAAAAGAGCTAGAGAGGAAGCTGATAAAGTCCTAATTCGTATGAAGGATAAGTAAGCATCAAAATATAGTTCACATGTTTGTCTTAACATGTTCTCTAAGTTGCTGATGGCCGTGATTCTTCTAGGTTTACTACAGTCTTTAACCATGACAGCAGTGGCATGCCAAGGGTTTGGACTGACAAGGAGGACATCAAATCCATTACTCATGAGGCCCGCTCTGCGGTAATTAGTTCAGACATTCTAAAAGGAGAAGAAATTCACATTCGCTAATAAGTTAATGAGTTTTGAAATTGCTAAATAAAATTTTGATTGGCAGTCCCTTTGTATCTTGTCGATTTTGGCTGCCATACGTTTAGATGAAAAACCAGATTATGTAGAGAGAGCAATCATGTCTTCCCTTGCTGATGGAAAGCTAGCCATTTCATCCCGTGATCCAGGCACTGGGGACCCCCTTGCTTCAAGCACATGGGAAAGGGTAATGAAATGCACTCAATTGCAGTTGTTTTTTATGTAATTGCATCCAATTGTTTCACAATATGTCATATGACAGGTCCCTGTGGAGAACACATTGATTACCCCAATAAAGTGCAAGACTTTGTGGCGACGTTTTAAGGCAGAAACAGAATACATCATCACTCAAGCTATTTCTACTCAGGTATAAAACTAGTGTTTTGTTTTCTTAGCGGTTTATTTTTTAATAAATTTCATTTTGGAATCAAAGGAAAGATAGCCAAGACAATATAAGACGGTTTTCTTTGTTGGTGGGAGCTTCTAAACAGCTTTATGATCATGTGCTACATAGTATTTCATGTGAACCCTATCTGAAGAAATCAAATTCTTTCCTCTCTCTGTGTCTACTTGCAAAGTTCACCATTTACTTCGTAGAAAATACAATTTACAGTTTTTTGTAAATCCAAACAATCAAACTAAAAAGTTGCTTTTGTGTACTGGTATTTTGGAAGCTTTTTTTGACAAGTGATTGATTTCACAAATCATTCCTCATCAATTCTACCTATCAGAATATCCAAGCATTGAAACATTCATCTTATCTCAGGAAGCATACAAACGAAGCAGTAATTGGTTACCTCCTACTTGGGCAATACTGGCTATGGTTGTACTTGGGTTCAATGAAATCATGCTTCTTTTGAGGTTTGTAAGGAATTTAAGTTATAGTTGATATAAGGAATTTAAGTTGAACTCTTTCTTGAACTTATTTCCATTTCCATCTTACATAGCTGGATGTATTTTTTTAATAAAATTATTTGCTTGTAACAGGAACCCTCTGTACATTTTATTTCTTTTTGTGGCATTCGTACTGGGAAAAGCATGTTGGATTCAGATGGACATTCCAGGGGACTTTCTAAATGGGGCTGTAAGTTCCTTTTTACACCTCCATCATTGCACGTTTTGACTGTACTTCTTATGTTAGCAAATAATTGTCAGATCAATGGTTGATTACAGTGAAAGTCTCTTGGTTCCATAAATATGGATAGACTGTTCTGGATATTTAGCATTCTTGTGAATCTTCTTCATGGGAAAATCTTCACTCCTTGTGGCGGTGAATGATCTTCTGCTTGGTGGTGGTATATATATTGAGGAGCCCAAAATATGGGGAAATTCTGAAACTGGGGTTAGTAATAGTTTTAACTGGTTATTCAACCTCATAAGTGGTTACTTATCACGCTATATCACGTTCTACCTATTGGTGACAGATCAGACTGTTTTCGCTATTAATGTCCTCATATCCTCCTCCTATGTTGTTCACCAGTTAGGGAATGCTGGAATGTGCAAATCAGTACATTAACACTCAATGTCGTATTAAAATATCACGTTGACCAGATCATTAGGGTGAAATGAGATACTACTAGTGTCTACCTGTAAGCCATTGTTTAAGAAAAATATTCCATCCTGTTCTGGGTTCAAGTTTGACTTTTTCGATGTCAAAAGTGTTAAACTTTGACCATAAGATTCTGTTAACATATAAAAAAGAACATGTGCAGGAGGACATTGTTGGATTTGCTATGATGTATACTACTTTTTAAATATCGAATTTTTATAAATTTTAGGTACACACTTGAAGATATTCGCCATGAAAAATGTGTGTATCTGACTTTCGAAAAAGCAATGAGAACCTTTAAAAGGGAACATCAACTTTGAAGTACCTCTTTACCTAGCTAGTTCTGTGGGTGGGGGGAAACGCAAAATGAGTGGACCAAATTGATACTGATGGAAAATTGATTGTGATTGTAACCACTTAGGGGGTTCTTCGAATGAGAAATGACGATATTTGAGCCTGAAAAACACGTTATGGCCTTAGTTCTTTGAAAAGCTGCCATGTAATGTTTGTTTGATTTGAATTTTGATGTGTTGGGCAGTTGGCTGGATTTATTTCCCTGGCTTCAAAGTTCCTTCCCGCAGTTACGAATGTTCTGAGGCGACTGGCTGCTGAAGCTCAAGGGCATTCTGCGCACGAGATGCCTGAACCTTCTCCAGTTCTTACTCGTCGGAGTTATAGAGATCAAGTGCACTCCCTTGATTCATCTGTTTCATCCACCATTTCCGTGGAATCCAGTTCTGAGTACACAAGCCCTCAACTGACACACAGGAGAGTGCGCAGTGCAGAAGAAGCTTATTAAAGTATAACTGAAAATACACTCTTGGTCATGTACTTAAATTTACCTGAAGGTGGCAGTTTTTTTTTCTGGTGGTCGGAGGGCACAAAGGTTTAGTGTTAAAACTGGAAACAAGAAACATGGGAATTTATGTGTTTATTTTTTCCTTTTACAGTGTTACTCTTGATGGTACGATATTTATACCATGCCCAAATGACTAATATTTAAAAGGGGTAATGAGCTGGCCCAATGTGTTTTACTTTTTGGGCAATATGCATTAGGCCAGCTCATCATGATGGAAACCCTAGTACTTGCTTCGTAAGGAAATAAAATTTTTGCCCTGCCTAACTCTACCTAAAAAGAGAGCTTTCATACAAAAAGTTATGGGTAAAACTATTTATTTAAGACTCGTTTACTATTCATTATTTCCTAAAGAACCTGATTTTACCATCCCGGACAACTTCGGTGGCTTTCTTGCAGATTCCGTTAAGAAGACTCACGGTGTATCCTAGGCGAGTCCGAGACGCATGATCCCCTTACAAAAACTTGTCTGTCTTTTTAAAAACGAAAAATCAGAATTAAGATTTTAATTAGCGTGTTGAAGTATTAAACTTGTTTTAAAGGCGAAGGGCTAGGAGGGATAGAAATGGTCTGCTTTGATATTTTGAGCACACTATGTACTCCCTTTATTCCTTGCATCATAATTTCATCATAATTTTAAATGATTGAATTTACACCAAGTTTTGTTTTATTCCGTCTAAAGTTTATACAAGGATTATTATGTAATTATTAAATATTTGGGATATATATCAATATAATACTACCTAGTTGATTAAGGACCAATATAACCCTCAGATCCCATTCCGACATTGACTTTGAATTTTCGGCGTTTACTCTATATAAATTGACCAAAATACCCTTTGTGAAAAAATATATAATTGAGTGGACAATTTTACCCTTATAGATCTCCGGACAGTTGCCGAACCACCGCCTGACCACTGTTGCACCTCTGTCATAACAGATTGGGTTATATCAGTACATTAGCACATTCCTAAAACATATAGGGTTATATCAACACATTTGTAAAAAGTGTAAGGTTATATTAGCACACATTATAAAATTTAAGTGTGTGGTACTCGGCTGGTGGGCGGGTGACCATTTCATCATATACACCATTATCACATTAAAACGATATCTTATACACCATAAAATTTGATATCATAATACCGTCATTCATATTAAACATCATTATCACATATCATAGTCTCATTTCAAAACTCATTAACATTAAAAACTCTAGGTCAAAAAACACGGCAAAATTAACAACTACACACAACACCAAAGGTAATCCAATCAGCAATCTGGACTAAAAACAACAAAATAAATAAAATATCATCAAACCCCCTATATTATGTGCTGATATAGCCCTACACCTTTTACGAATGTGTTGTTTTCCTAATGTGCTGATATAACCCTACTTATTACAGCGTCAATCTGGCGATGGTCTTGACGACAATATCTGAGGTATTAATGACTCTAAGGGTAATAAAGTCATTTCCTTTTTTAGTATTTTTTCCAGAAGGGAAAATGTATTTTTACAAAATTCCAGCTAAAATTTGCAGGAGAGAGTTATATTGGCACTTTCTTTAATTATCTAAGGTTATATTGACACTTTCGAACACTAAAAGGTTATGTTGACACTTATGTCAATTAGGTGGGGTTGTAAAAGCACCTTTCTTTACTATTTTCAATTCAGTTTTTACGTGTAGTTTATTGATGTTTATGCTTTGAAGTTGATACTTAATTTGACAACTTAATCTTTGATGTTGAAGTTTTATAATTTTTAGTTGAAGTTATATGTTTCTTTAGTTTAAATTGATGTTTTAAGCCTTTTAATTTAATGATTATGTTGATGTTTTGTTAGTTGCAATTGATGTTTTATGTTTTTCAGTTGATAGTATATTTTTTGTTAGTTTTAGTTGAGGTTTGTTAATTTATTTGATATTTTGCAATTTTTTGTTGATATTTTATTTAATATTTTCTTTGATATTTTTGCGTAGCTTGCAGACTGGAGCGGAGATGTTGAGAAGAATGTAAGAAAATTGGGAAAGATGAAGTTTTGTTTTGATTTTTACAGAAAGGTCCCTGCCTAAAGTTTAGTGTGTCTCACACAAGATCATGTCTTTAATTTTGGATAAAATAAAGGGACAAAATTGAATTTAGAAAGAAAAATAGCAGAACAACTGGATGAAATTGAAGAAATCTTGTCAGGAAAAAAAGTGTGTTAATATAAAAGAAATAATAAAAAAGGAAAGAAAATATGTCAATATAAAATAAACAATCAAAGAAGGAAAGTGTATTAAAAAAAAGTAGAAAACAGAGAGTATCAGAAGTTTGTGATAAAGGGAAAGACAAAGTCTTAAAAAATGTGACCATTTTGAGGGATAAGATAGGTAAGGATTTCAATTGCAAATGAGGTTTATTCTATAATTAATAGAAATTTAGAAGTTTATATAAATATTATTTATTCAATTTCTATTTTCATATGTTTTTCTTCGCTCCCAGAAACATCATCTGCCATCATTCCACCGTAGCTTTCTTTTTGTAACCTTTGTTATCATCGGTTCCGTCGTATTCTCCTCTCGTAACCTTTGCCACCGTATTCTTCTCCCATTTTAACTGTTGTCGACGTCTTATGCGCCTGTCCTATGCTTTCGATGTCGATTCATTTGAGGTTTAGTGCCTTCATTCATTCATTTTAGGTTCGTCTTATTTTTTAAGGGTTGTTATCTTTATATTTAATATCATGTTCAGTTATTGGAGAGGACCAAACAATGTTCGTATAGAGAAGGGGATCCTACTGGTAAGAAGAGTTCCATCAAACAAGAAGAAATGTTGGATTCAAATTTAAGAAATTATCTCAAATACCTTTGGTATGTGTATTTTTTTGTGTTTTGAGTTGTTATGTGCATTTTTCGTTAGTATTCAGTGTTGGTGTATACCTAGCCCATAATCTGGAAATCGCAGGCCTTTAGGCCAAGCCCAATACTCAACCGTAAAGACCAATGATCACATCACCGACGAACCAGGAAAAGCAGAGTCTTGTCTGAAACTAGGACATGAACCGATAAAGGCAGAACCACGTATAGAGGATTAACCACGAACCAAGATGGTAGGAACCACGATGCAACCCACGATGTCGGGCGCTGACAATATGGAACCACAACTGTAAACTTCTATAAATAGAGGAAGATTAGCACTAAAGAAGGTAACTGCACAACTGAGAAATTCCAATTCTCTAAGGAAAAGGCTTACTTGATCGTCAGAGTGTTTTCCCTGCAATCATTTATGGGATCTGTTTTGCAGTGAATAGCGAGAGTTCTACTTGGTTGGATTGGCACATCATTGACGCCGTCTGTGGAGACGAAAGTTTTTCTTTTTTGTTCTAAGATCCTTCAAGTAAACAATGGTGTTCACCATAAGTGAGAAGAACCACAATAACCAAGCACAAGAACAAACAATTGGGCGTAACGGAAACATGCATCCTAGCTAAGATCAGGAGTTCATCCCGAGTAGAGAATGGGAACGTTATCAAGAAAATATAGATGATAAAGAGGAGGAAGCAGAATCCCCCAACACAAATCAAGAAAAAGAAAGACGAGCGTTCGCAGCATTCTTTGAGGCAAACAGAGAAAGTCTGTATAATTAGTTTTTAGTCACCCTAAAGCCAAAAATTGGGAAGATGAACAAAAAAAAGGTCAGGTGCAGGAAATATCAAATACGAAGATGAGTTAAGAGAGATCGTAGCAGATGATGATGCAAATAAATTGCCATTGGCACAACATCTTAGCAATTTCAAACTGCTAAAGGACTTCAAGTTACCCTTGCATGTGAAAATCTACGATGGAACCACAGGCCCGAAGGAGTTCCTACACTCTCATCGTAATAGAATGAGATTTTGTGATGCAGGTATAGAGTTGGTATGCAAAGCTTTCCATATCTTCTTATTGGGGAAAGCGGTCATGTGGTACGAGTACCTATAGTCTGGAAGCTTTAAGTCTTAGTCACAGTTATTTTTGGTCCGCTTCTATCAGAAGCACAAGTTCACAAAAACAATTGCAGACCTGAACAACATAGCGCAACAAAGCGATGAGACCCTTGCAGAATACCACAGTCATTTCATTATCAAAAGTTTGTAGCTTCTATATTGGTCATTTCAATCCTCTTTGGGTGCATTTACAGGGGGCATGCGATCAGGAGAATTCTACAAGGAAATTATGAAAAATATGCTAGAAAATCCAAGAGAGTTACAAACAATGATCGAGCAATATGTGATAGTGGATAAAGAAAATAACCGCATGATAGAGCGAGAGCGAGGTGAAAAGAGTATGACGGAGGATACACAAAAGGGGTTTATCAAGAAAGGGAAGGAAACACCCTTTTAAGGGAAAAAAATCAGGAATGTAGGTAGCACCATTTCAGGAAACACCCCTGGAAAAATCAAGGAAATATGGCAAGCGAACAGGGAACTATTCCGCGAACCGGCATCAATGATAGCACCTCCTGATAAAATGTCCAGAGAGTACTACTGTGCCTTACACAAAGACCATGGTCATGATATCAAGTATTGTAGAAATCTGAGGAGGCAGATAGAGGAGAACCTGAGGAATGGCTATTTGAGCCAATACAAGAAAGAGAATGGGGGAAGCCGGTACAGCGAAGCCAATAAGGCAGGGAGCTACATGCCAAAAATCCAGGGCATAGCGAACACACAAAGCAAAAAATTAGAAGATGGAGGCAGTATTGGATTACGATGAGGATACAACAACCGAGGCTCCGGAAAGGGTAATCTTGTTCATACATGGGTCAACCGAGTTGCTATCCAATAATACTTGGAAAGCAAAGACTAGATATTCGCCACCACAAGAGCCTACAGACAAAAGGATTCATTCTGAAGAAACAATCACATTTAGTGAAGAGGATGCGGTTCCCAACGCTTCACTTCATAATGACCCAATGGTCACCATTGCTGAAATTGGAAATGCAACGGTTCATATAGTTTTCGTTGATGATGGAAGTGCAGTTGAAATACTATTTGTCGATTTCTTCGATAAACAAGGATTCAAACAGACATGTCTAAAAAATTCCACATACTCACTTGTAGGATTTACGGGTCGAGCGAAAACACCTCTGGGCAATATATAGCTACCCGTTACCATTGGTGAGAGCGATAGACATTGCACCATCATGTGCGATTTCGTAGTCTTGGACGCGCCAAGTCCATTTAATTCCATCATTGGAAGACCCTGGATGAATGCATCAAAGGCGATATAGTCTCCATACCGCTAGGTAATGAAATTCCAGACTACAGCTGGAATCGCAACAGTAAGAGGAAACCAACAAACAGCGAGGCAGTGTATGGTCATCGCGATGAAAGTAGGGAAAAGTTTGGAGTAAACAAAAATGGTTAGCACGGTCTCATATAACATCTTACTCAGGCAATGCAACTCAGCAGTAGATCTGGGAGAGAATACCAAAGCCATCACTCTGGATGACGAAGACAGTTCTAGGTGTGTCAAAATAGGGAAGCATCTCCCAGATATGGAGAAACAAAAGGTCATAGAAATCATGCGGAGTCACAAGGATACATTTGCATAGAGTGTACAGAACATGGGAGGAGTTGACCCATAAATCACTACCAATTCCCTGAACATCAGCGAGTCAGTCAAGTCGGTTAAGCAGAAGCAACGAAGCTTCGTTAGTGACAGGCAGAAAGCAATTGAAGAGGAAGTAACAACTTTGCTTCAGGCTGGTATTTTGAAGGAGGTAACATATCCAAAATGGTTTACGAACACAGTAATGGTAAAAAGGTGGGTGCAGGATAGAGAATGTGTATAGACTTCACTGATCCAAATAAGGCATGCATGAAGGATTGTAATTATTTGCCCAAGATTGACAGCAAGTCAAACCGATTGCAGGGTATGAAATCCTAGCCTTTTTGGATACGTATAAAGGATAGCACAAAATATTAATGAATCCTGAAGACGCGGAGAATACGACATTTAAAATAAGGTTCGGAATATTTTATCATGTGAAAATGTCGCTTGGCTTGAAAAATGCAGGAACAACATATTAGAGAGTGATCGACAATGCATTTCACAATCAAATTGGACGAAATGTAGAAGCACATATTGATGACATGATTATCAAGAGTGGAAAGATAGACAGCTTTGCGGAGGATTTGAAAGAGGCATTGATACACTGAGTAAGATCGGCATGAAACTTAATCCTAAGAAATGCATAATTGGAGTAGGCGCAACAAAATTCTTAGGATATAAGGTATCCTCGAGGGTAATCGAGGCATGTCTAGAGAAAATACAAGCCATAGTTGATATTCCTCGACCACAAACAGTCAAGGAAGTGCAAATATTAATGGGATTGTTGACAGCGCTCAG
>JAULKJ010000006.1:9280406-9292447 GCA_032355405.1 Rubia balearica
AATGGTAAAAAGTAAAATGAGTGGATGAAAACAACCTAGAATTTGCCAAAAAAGGAAATGTGTCAATATTAAAAAACATCCCAAAAAGGAAAGTGTGTCAATGTTAGAGAACAGGAGGGAGTAATTTATACTCAAGTGTGATATTATATAAATAATGTTCGAAATTAATATTTGTTTTCCTAGTTTGAACCAAACAATAACAAATGGAATGAGAAAGAATTTGATTCCCATTCCACAATTGAACCAAACAGATTTTTAAAAATAGGGTTATTCCTTTCATTTCCTGATTTCTTTCCCTTTCCCCGTTTGACCCAAACGGTCCCTTACTATATTATCCCTCAAGATATTGATTATATCTACTAGTCAACTCTTGCATTACCAAAATAACTTTCTCTCATTTCCCATCAACACTCCACCTTATCTTGCATAAAATATCGATCCAAAACTAATTGTGCCAATTTTTATATAAAGGAGAAGTACTTATTATGAGTCTCACATTAATGACATTAATAATAAAGAAAGATATACCTTATATATAAAGAATCACGTCCACGTAGAATTAAGGTCCCAGTTCTCTTGAGTTTATATATTTTTTAGTACATCTCAATTCAAATTACTCCAATTTGATTAAATGTAACATCAATTTAATTTGGTAAAATTTAATGTAATTTATTCATAAATTACTATTTTAGCACATTTATTTTAGTTCAATCCAGTTCAAATTAAATAAATTCATATAAGATCCAGAGAACAAGGTCTAATTGACTTTTATTATATAGTTTATGATTCTAATATGGTATCAATGCTTAGAGTTGATCTAGTCGGTGTGATTGATCCATAATCCATTTATGTTCTTGTTTCTGCAATGAATAATATTGATGAACGTGAAAAGGGTATGTTTTGAGTCTTATGTTGATAAACCAAAATGTATAGTTGAATATGTAAGATTATGAGTTAGATCTACATAGTATTCCCTCTGTCCCAACTCTATTTGCACTCTTAATTTTTTGACACTGTTTTCTCTCAAATTTTGACCGCATATTTGAGTAGATTTATGAACAACAATACTATCATATATGATAGTGTTCAATTCGTTGTAACAAATAGTTTTGAAATATCAACTTTTTTATTTATCATTATTATACGTTGGTAAAGATATTAATGGTCAAACGTGTTTATTGAACAGTGTAATATTGATTGATGTGCAATAGAGTTGGGACCGGGGAATGCAATAATTGATTTTATAATGAAAAATCCATAGCTCTAATAACATTTTCATGTATAAAAAGAATAATTTTGGTGATCATTCCGAGCCTAACTTTTGTTAGAAACTACATTTATCAACATTTGAGATATTGTTGTACAAATGATACTCTTCCTCCGTCCCAAACATTTCTTCACATTTTTTGTCAACTTACTCACGTCATATTTGTCCATCAATAAATTTAGTTACGTAACTATTGGAGGGATATTTAGAAAATACATTGTGAAGAGAATTTAACATTATATCACTTGATGACATTGATGTTTATACTATACTAAATTGAAATAAATGGTCAAAGATGTCTTGACAAAGTTGACAAAAAAATGTGCATAAATGATTGGGATGGACGGAGTAACATATTTTTTCAAAATTTTAAAAGTTGCTAGTATTTAATTGAAGTTCTACACTGTTAACTATGCATTTAAAATTAGTTTTAAAACAATGAGAAGAAATGGTAAGGGAGTAGAAAACACAAAACAAAGAGGAAAAGAGAACACAAAACAAAGAGGAAAAGAAAACACATGCTAGTAGCATAATAGAGGTGAGAGTAGTAATCATCATCAATGCTCCCAAATCCAGCAAGGGTACAGGCGCCCCAGTTTTGCAATGACAGGAAGGACCACTTAACCAACTAGGCACAAAGAAAATTTCGGAGTAGGATTCTTTGCGAAAGTTGGACATATCTTCACTAACTTTATTGGACATTGATGACCTGTGAATCTTTCTTTCTTTTCTAGTGCATTCAAAAGGCACAAATATATGCTGTAAAGGCAAGTGCAATGAAACTCCCCCTAAACCCAACTATGGGGTAATACAAAATTGATTTTTACTACTCCAACAAAAAGGATCAATCCTCAATCAATGCTGCAAGTTGCTACATTTGACTATACTTCCCCCTTTTAGCTTGAATTTCTCTTTCAAAAGTTGATATTCCTTTATTTGAATCACACTTTTCCCATTGTTTCAGCTTTGAAGCAACTGAGACCCAAAAAAAGAGGAAATAAAGAATTAACAACGAACAATATTTACTCAAGGTAAAAGAAATTTACACTAAGATTTGGTTTCATCATTACAAAAAGTGTTCCCCCATTTTTCCAAGATAGACAGAAACAGAAGATGATGATGATTCATGAAGGCAAGTTAACATGCACGGTGGCATCCATGTTAGCGCTACACACAGGGCAAGTGCGTAGGAGAGTGGACCCACAAAGCGTACAGAGGCACAGATGCCTACACGGCAGCAATAGCACGCACGATTCCCTTTCCCCGCACACTTTACACATCCGGTTCCAGCTAATCCCGTGACCCTCTTCCTCCCTTGCGCCGCCGTGGTCGCTGCTGCCGCAGCACGACTCCGCATCCTCCTCCGCCGAAGCTCCGCCCGGGAGCCTCTCGCCGGCGACGTGGGCGAGCACGTGCTCCAGGTTGTTACGCAGAGAGTTGGCCGCGGCCTCGTTTGTCTGGGCCAAATCCCTCCATAACTGATTCTCCACGTACAGGCTCTTCACTCTTTCTTGAAGCGCTAAGCTTATCTTCCCCATCCGCTGAATTTGTTCGTCCTTTTCCTTCAGCTTCTTCATCACGCCATCTCCGATTACCGACATGAGCAGCGAAGCCTGCTGCCTCTGTCTCTCCTCCAGCTCCAGCCTAATTTTCTTCATCTGCAAATCACCAATAATAAATAAATAAATAATAAAAAACGCATCAGATTGAATTTATACAATTGAATGGGAACTTACATGTTGAAAAATAATTATATCCATGTCCATTTCATATTGCTGGATGCAAGGCAGAAGATTATCCCCGATGGGAGGCTGGGCACTGTTGAATGAATCCCTCGGCCGTTTCCTGGAGCCCACGTTGTGGGTCAGCCCACTGTCAGTAGTATTCAGAGACGTTTTGGGCTGAGCCAAGGATTGATGCACCGCCGGGAAGATGCCGTCCGCCATTCCAGGAACCAGAGGGACGCCCCCGTGGTTGGAGAAGGCGAAATCCCTGAAATCCCCTAAAAAAATTCAGAACAAAAAAAAAACAGAAGGAAAACCCATAAAAAATAAGATCGATTCGGTACAATCCAAACCTGTTAGGATGGATCAACTGAGGATGGAGGAGATTGAGATGACTTGCATCAACCGCCATGAGAGCAATGGAAGGTGTAAGGTTTTTTTTCCCTTTTTTCTCTTCTCTGGGAGCGTTTTCTATGTTTGTTTCACCTCTCTTGTCTGGTAGATATAGGAGGAGGAAGAAACGAGAAAAGAGTGAGTTGTGAACAGATGAAGAATAGGGATGGCGAGCCTGGTGAGGTATGGTTGTCACATTTTCCAATTCATGAATTTTCTTTTTAATTGGATAAAGTCAATGAATTCTAGAGAGGGCGGGGGAGAAGACTCAAGACGAGAGAGTGAGAAGTTCGATGTAGAGAAGAAGAAAAAGGCAATATTTAATGCGAGATTTGTTGCTTTGGAGTCCGTATAATATTGAAGGAGTTGTGATTTTTTAATTTCCCTCTTTTAATGCGGGGCCCTTGATTTGGAAAATAATTAATTAACAGAAACAGAATCTTGTTGGATATACATTGAAAGTTTTGTCCGTTTTTTATTCCAGACTCCCCAGAACAAGAACCTAATCCAAATTACGATTGTTCGCTTTTACTTTTTCCTTTTTTTCCCGCTGAGAAAATGCGGGATGACGTGTTCCGGTGCCTGCGAATTTCGGTGCTTGTAACTGACATTTCTGCAACCTTTTTTATTAAACGAAGGGGGAAAGGGTAATTTAACGGACGCCGCGTCAGCGACCTAGTAGTGGCGTTACGCGGGGCCCGCGTGTCGCACGTGTTAAGGTTGTCCGGATCTGGACAAAATCTCTTTAAAACTTACCCATTCTCCGCTCCAGTATTTATTTTCTTTTTTTTTCCTTTATTTTTGGTCAGTGGTCAGAGGTAGTTCCAGAATTTGCTTTATTTTAGTTTGTTTATTTGCCACGTTGGGTGGGACCCAGAGGTGGGGTGGGGGTGTTTTGTTTCTGTGTTTGATCATGTGCGGTTTCCCTGTTCTGCTATACCTTGTCCCCATTGCTTACTATGCAGTCCATTATGATGGGTCCTATGGGATTATCAGCCTGTACGGAATGCGTGAGCTGCGATCTCCTACTGCTATCATGCACCCTAAAAGGCTATGCGCAAGCTTTGGGTGCCCATACCAGCCAATACCACAATCATTAAATGGGAGGTAAACCACGGTAGCCAGTCACCAGGATCATGTGGGGAGCCCGCTCAGTGCACACTAGGGACCATGAGCACCCCTTGGGGTATAACCCCAAGATGGCCCAGAATTCCCCACACAGCTGCGGCCGAGATTCGAACTCGAGGGTTCCCCACTGATGTACCACACTCCAATCCAACTGGGTACACCCGCGGGTGTTACGATAATGCCTTCAACGAATCTTTTCATATGCCTTCTTGCTTTACTCCCTTCGGTTCTTTAACATTGACACACTTACTTTTGACACAAGAATTTAGGAAGGTATAATGAGTTATTGAGAATTCATTGAAATGGTAAAAAGTAAAATGAGTGGATGAAAACAAGTGCTAATGGAGAAGGTGGCGGGCGGCGGGTTTCGAGTGGGATTCGGAGATATTGCCTATGAGGATACTTAATTTTGTCCACACTAAGGGGAAATTACAAGTTAACCAACATTGTACTGATTTACTGTTCTATAAGGATTCACATAAAAATTATTTCCTCCAAGACCGTAAGGACTACACCTCCTTATCTTTAAATCGGGTCCTCGACTCATGTAAGGTAGATGATGTGTTATTTCTTGAATTTGGTTTTTGATCCCAGAAAATCTCCCTATTACAAGCTTATTTGTATTTAAAATTGTGGTGGTAACTTCTGTTATGAACTTGGAATATAATCATTGGAGACGGGTGTTGTGGGGGAAAATTGATAGTCGTTTGAGGCGGTCTGGGCCTAATTATAGTCGGGTTTTGTACTGGAATGGTGTTGTTAATTGGATTGATTACAAGCGAGACAAACTGTATTTCAATGTTGATGAAGAGCGTGTGGGGACAATGCTGCTCATGAGCTTACTCCAAGTAGGTGGAGGAGAAGGCATCGGGTGGCAGGGTTAGGGTGGCAGAGGTAGGGGTGGGGGGGGGATAAACGAGCATCGGTGACGACAGGGTTAGGGTAGTGGAGGTGGGGTTGTGGCATAGTTAGGGTGGGGCTCCGGTTCAGGTTGGGGAGGGTGAAAGAGAACAAGGGTATGATGGGAATGAAATTTTCAATTTTGGCTTAGAGGATGTTTTTGTCATTTTAGTTTTTAATCAAGTTTATATTTCTTGGGCTGGTGCCAAAATTAGGAAATTTGGTTGTATTGATACTAAACAATTGATAATAAATTAGGGTTAGATTGACACTTTCTCAGATTGCATGGTTATATTAGCACTTTCAACCAAAATTTAGGGTTATAACTGTTTTTGCCCTAAATATTTATCATACAAAGACTTGGGTGAGACTGTCTCACCCAAACTTATGGTGAGACCAGAGGTTTCTAACAAATTTAAATAGTTTTAGGGATCTAAAGACAATACTATATAAGATATATGTTTTAGGAATTATTTAGTTTTCTTTCACATTTTCTTTCGCTCAGATTCCAAAATTTGACACTGCCAAAACCCTCTCTCAAACTGCATCTGTCAAATTTTTTATTACAACCGCCCAAATTCATTTTAAATTCGCGATTCGTAGGCTCACTGCATCGCATTGTCTAATCCGGTTTCATAGAGGTAAGATTTTCTGAATTAGTTGGATTTTGTGGTTTATATTTGTTGTTTTATGCTTTCTTACAGTTTCTGGCAGTTTTCTTGTTAATTCCAGCATTTATCTCTGTATATCTGGTCAAGCATGTGTTATATTGTTCGTACGTTGTGTGTTTTTTTATTTTCATTTTGCTATTTTGTAGATATGATGAAATTGAACAGATCGAAAGAAGCTATTGTTGATAAAGATGACTCGAATGCAGATAAAGGTGTTCCTACTTCATATGCTATTGAATCAATAGGTTTGCTTATGATTTTTTGTATTATTTAGGGTTCCGTGTTGTCATTTTTCTTTTGATTTTCTATTTAATTGTTGAATGATTTGATGTGTTCTTCGTTCTTAGTGATGTTGCTCTATTTTTTTGTTTGATGTTGCTTTGTTTGATGACTTATTAGTTGTTGCTCTGTATTATGTTTTTTATGTTGGGGTTTCAGTGATATCAAAATTATATAATGGTTAGTTAGCATGATTATGTGTTTAGTTGTGGTTCGGTTGTGGTTTCAATGATATTAAACAAATTATTTTGCATGTTTATGTGTTTAGTTGAGATCTTGTTGTGGTTTCAATGATATTAAACAGTTTAGTTTGCATGTTTATGTGTTTAGTTCAGGTTTTGTTGTGCCTCTGTTGTGGTTGTTGTACTATAGTTGTATAGATTGATATTTGTTAGCTTTTTTAAAAAACTATTGAGGATTTAGCTTGTTGTAGGAGCATAATTTATTTTTCTGTTTGCATTGCCTTTTTGAAGCGGCAAGGGATTGTGAAAGTATTTTCCGGAGACTTGCTCATACGTATTTTTTCTGGAAGCAGGAAAGTTATGAATCAATTTTGATGTCTGTGGCAGATTTGGATATGATTTGGCTGAAAAAATGTTGGATCAGTTCAATGAAGTAGTTGAATTTTAGTTAGATAATCTGTTTATGTGATTAGTTTTGTTATTTTCTTGGTTACTTAATCTTAATCTTTTTATATTTTGTTTCTCCATATGTATGTACATAGTTATACTTATCTGTTTACTTTGGGTGTTTCAATTCTTTATTTATGTGTTTATGCGATTACTTTTTTAAAAATGTAGATGATGTTATTTGCTTGAGGAAATCCAGTCGATTGCAGTCTAAATTTATTGCCATAGATGGTATGTATATTGCTAGTTTGTAAGTTTTGTATTTTAATATTTATGTTTTTCTGTTAATTGATTGTATAAAATTTTCAAGTTATAAAGCAAAAAACAGCTGAAAACTACACAACATGTATTTAAATATGATGGAATTTTATTTCATATTTTTGTTGGTTTTTAATTGAGTTCTGTATATATTGATGATAATTTCCTCTTTTTTATAGCTGATAATCTAGTGTAGATAAGCCATATAGAGTTGCTGGATCATCTGGGAATGGTTGAAATATTTTATATTTTATATTTTGTTTTACTTTTACTTTTTAGTGTTTCCTTTTTGTATTTAAATATTTTATTTTTTATTATAGTTGGAGGTGATCTGAATGGGGTCAAGATAAGCTTGGTAAATTTAATATTTTCTAGTTTCCTTTTTTTTATTGATTTAGTTATGTTATATATATATATATATTAATTTTTTGTAATACGCAGTTGTTGGTGAGGCTGCAATTGTGGTTATTATTCCTCCAGCTTCAACAAATGTTACATAATCAGGTTAGATTAATACTTTATGCTTTGTTATCATTTTAGTGTATGCAGTTTACTTATTTATGCCTTTGGTTTATGTGTTTATTTTGTTATGCTAAATAGTTATTGCTGAGGCTGAAGCTGCAGTTAGTAATCCTGCAGCTTCAACAAATATTGAAGAATTAGATTAGACTAATGCTTTATGATTTATTACCATTTTAGTGTATGTGGTTTAATTATTTATGCCTTTAGTTTATGTATTTGTTTTGTTATGCTGAATAGTTGTTGCTGAGTTTGTGATAAATATTTCATCAGTTTGAATATTTGAAAAAGCTTCTGGTTAATATTACTTTATTCTTATATATAGCGAGTTAGTTTGGGTATTAAATCATTGGTTGAATTTTTTTTATCATGCAGTTGTGGAGAAACCTATGATCAAACTCCTCCAACTTCAAGAAAAATATTGAACAAAGTGGTTAGTATTAGGAGTTTCAACATATTTTTTTGACTTATTAGTTCCTATGTATTAATTGTTAGTTCTGGTATTAAACTCATCCTTTTTTGTATCTGTATCAGAGACTGAAAAGAATTCTACTGTTGATGGTAATTTTTAACATATTAGTTATTGCGTATATATAATTACTTTATGTTCATATAGTATTAGTTTTTTTCCTTCAGTTGTAGGGTCTACTGTTGTTGCTGAGGATTCCAGAACAATTAGGATAAATGTTGTCATTGAGGAATTGATATATGAAAAAACTCATGGTATTAATATATTTTTGTACTTCTAATTTATGTTTTTGGTTTGGTACTAAGATTTTTTTTCTATCTGGTCTTTGTGGTTAAGGTTAAGAAAACTTATACAAAAGTGGGGGTTAGGAAGAAGGTGTCAGTTGTTCGAACTACATTTGTTCCTGAAGATATTATTGATGAAGGTGATGATTTTGTTAATGAGCCTCCTCCGGTGGTGGCTACAAACAACAAGGACGAAGAAAAGATAGTTAAATCACAAGAAAAAAGGAAGAGAAACAAAGAGAGTAGTCAATTGGTTGGGGCTATAGATAAAGGTGAGCAAGGAAAAAAGGTTTCTAGTGTGAAGGATAATAGAGAGAAGCACACGGTTTCTGAAGGGAAGGGAAAGAAAGAGTATGTGAAGACGCCCATTGTGAAGAAGGCCACTAATAAAAATCCTGCTGAGAAGAATCCCGTTGTGAAGAGGTCCGTTGTGAAGAAGCCAACTAAGAAAACAATTAAGGATGTCGCTAGATATGGAAGTGGGCCTTTAAAGAAATATTCTGTTGTGGGAAAGCGCAAGCGAGAAGTTGGAGATATTGTGGATAAACATGGAGTTTCAGAACCTGTGGTGAAGTGAAATGTTCCTGTTCAGAACCTATGGTGAAGTGAAATGTTCCTACTCATCGTTTAGCAGGAAATACTAATGATGACACGGAAATGACACGCTAGATTAAATGAATTGCTGAAGCTGATCTTCCCGATGGTTCTAAGTATGTTATATTAATTTATGCATTTATGATTTTACCTTATGTTTTTAGACATTCATTTTTAAATTTTTTTCATAATAACTTGAATTATTTAGAATTTAACTAGTTTAGATAATTTTTCATTTACTTTTGGTGTTTTGTGTTTGGTTTCATTATACGTTTTAAATATTGATGTGTTAGTTTATGTTTTCAGTTTCATTGTTTAATAACTTTTTTGTAGATTTTCAGTATGAACAATCAATCTTTTTACCATTTTTGTTTGACTTTCAATTGCACAAACGTTCAACCATGGTACACAAGCAACAGTATCACATTGATACCTTCAACTGTTAACATTGTGGACATTTGGTTATAGACAATCAAATTCAAGACTGCAAAGTAAAGAGTTGTATAATTTCATCAATGTTATCGATCTGGGGTACGCTAATGGGCGCCTACAACAATGGCTCATGGTTAATGAATAACTTTTACATGATTTTATCAATGATTATAATAATTTGAAATATTTAGAACTTACTTACATTGGGCCTTATCTTTGGGGTACTCTATTTATGAATTTTTGCTGAAAAACAATTTATGGCCCATTGCATTATGCAATATCACTTTGTTATTGGTCACCTGTCGATCAACGTGATAATGAAGTGCGACATCATTAACTTGGGTTTTAACCCACTGATGATCAAGCCCATATTGTTAAGATAATTGGGCCTATTGTCTCATTTGACCCAGTAGCCCTAAGATGCGACCTCAGTTGAGTAATTGCTCTAAGGTCGTTAATATCGAGGAGGCATACGAGATACATGGGACGTTGCATTCATTACATAAATGACATTGTATGGATTTGAGTATTCAAACCGTTGAAACTTCAACCATTCACATTCCCCAAGTCGACGTCGCACATTTAACCGTTCAGAAATATGCCATTAATCCGCCGCATAATCGTCGTTTGTAATCGCCAAATCACCCACATATAAACACCCTCATCCCTAGTGAACAACATTCATCAAATCGACGTCCATTTTTTTAATTGAATTTTATGTTATAATTACATGTTCATCAAAATATGTTGCTTTGATTCTATCTACAATGTTATCTTAGTTCTTGGTTTTGATTGATAGGTGTTTGGTCTCTATGGTTAGTGGTTTATATTTTTGTTATAGATTTGGATGAAATTGGATGGATTTGGGCGTAGAAAATATGATTTCGGCATATGAGTGTCACATGCGTTCATGGTTTAGAGAATATTTGATGGATAGATATCAAATTTTGACCGTTTACTAGCATGTTGCAAACTCTTCGGTCAGGTCGACACATTGTGCGACGCCACACATTCATGGATATAGTATTCTGCTGAGCAAAATTGTAACTGACATGCTAGCGAGTTCGATCATACATGAATGTGCGACGTCGCATATAGTATTCTGCTAAACCGAATTGTATGCGACATGCTAGTGAGTTCGATCATACATGAATGTGCGACGTTGCATATAGTATTTTGCTAAACCGAATTGTATGTGACATGCTAACGAGTTCGGTCATACCATCACCTTTATCACTAAATCTTGGGTCATGTTGTTGATTACTATATATGGCATTATTCCATAGATGGTAGTGAAGTAGAGTGTAAATCGTTCCAGGGGAAAGGGAATTAGAGAGGGTATCTCTCGGTCCACAAAAAGCTAAAGACAGTAACGCCCCTCCACCACCTACCTTCGACGATAAGCGCTTTATCACTGAGGAAAATGAAAAGCACTACCAGTTGGTCAGAAAAATGAGGATTAAGGAGGTGAGGACAATGAAGGCCGAGGATGTGCAACGACTACACCTAGACATATTTCTGGAGCCATTCAAAGTATCGGAGATGGAGCGGCTGATTTTCTTGGACAAGCCCACCAACAAAAATGAGGTGAAAGAGTTATATTCAAGCTTTTATTATTGGAGTACTGGGAAATAGAACCAGAGTGAACGGGGTGGATATGGAGTTGACCATTGAAACCATTAACGAGGTAATCGAGTGCACAATGGGTGCCAATCAAGAGAACCTGGTTGAAAGACTTTGCCACTACTATCGGGACTCATGGCCTAATAGGGTCCCTAAAGATGGTGAGTCAGGGGCATTGACCCCAACTGGATGGTGGAAAAATATTCAAGGTTAATGCAAGCAACGACATCTTCAAGCTACGATCAACGACGTCATCCTCTATTGGCACATTGTGGAGAAGAAGCTTGTTGACCTCGGTTACACCATCATCCAGGAGGTGCACACTGTGGCTGTTGCCCAGAAGAGCCGGACTCTCCCATATGGCAACGTAATCACTGCCCCAATATTAAAAATTATGGACAACTCTGACTCAGAAGCAAACTCAGAATACAGCTATACTAGTGAAAGATCAAATAGCCCAGATAAAACCTTAGCGTGTTGTCAAAATTGTGAACAAGGAAAAACATGTCTAGTAAAGACAGTTGAGTTAGAAACAGAAAATGAGGAATTCTATAAGGTCAATTCCCAATTTCAAGATCTCAAAATTAATGTACTCACTAATAATAATATATTAAAATTTTTAAAGATGGTAAAAGTTCCAGAATTGAGATCTAAATTAATAGAACAAAATAATTCATCTTTTAACACTCCCCAAGTAGATAAGATTACACAAAGTCGGAGCCATTTTCAATGACTGAGGTCATAAAAATAATAGAAGAAAAAAATAAATCTAAAAATGAAATACAGGCTTCCATAACTGATCTTATAAAAGAAATAGAAAATCTTAAAAAAGAGGTTAAAAACCTTGAAAAACATAATATCCAACTAGATA
>JAULKJ010000006.1:9303001-9314502 GCA_032355405.1 Rubia balearica
TCTAATTTTGGTCATTTTTAAAAATAAAATTACATTCTTTAGAGAAATATATATGATTGTCTTTAATTATAGTTCCTAGAATAAATTTTAAATATTGATATTAATTTTTGAAAAAAAATTGAAATGAAATTCATAAATTTCAAATTATTATTAAAATTTAGTAGTGTGAATTTATTTTGTTAGGTAAATTTATATAAATTAAACATTAAATGTAAAATTAATGAGTATGATAGAGAGATTCAAGTGGGGTCCATGGAGTGGGCTTAGAAATGTCTCAACACTGTGGGGGAGAAAAAAAGGCTGATTTAGTTGTGGGCTCAATACTGATGTGGAAGAAAGAGAATGATTATTTAATAAATTGAGCCAGATCAATTCCGTTCACCACTGCACATGCTCTTATACAATGTTGAAAATCATATTAGACTTCATCCGCAAACTCCTTCCTTACCTCCTGATTGCCTCAGATTGGGCTCTTGGCCCACACAAAAACAACTACTCCCTCCGTCGCTCTATAACTGTCTTACCTCTTATTTTTTAACTATTGATTGATAATTTTATGTTTCTAACATATTAAATTATGTATAATATTTTTTATAACATATTAAATCCCCCCACTATTCTTTTTGTTGTTGAAGGATTTACATATCACTGTTGTTGAAGGATTTACAAGCTAATTCGGCTCAGTTTGATCCAGAGTGATGATCACCATGGCTTTCATGACCAAGTGTGCCTACCTTGACATTGAGCTCTCCCGGACGGTCATGGTTCCACTAACCAGGTGTTCACTTTCAACGGTTGGCACCACAAGAAAAAGGCAATCGAAGATCTTTCTAATACCAATGGGTGGAGGCGAAGAAATTTCTCCTTCGACTGTCAAAACACTTATTTGGTTCCCCATTGGAATCCCAATTTGGAGGCTAAGAAAGCTAAGGATTACCCAAACCTTGAGGATTGTGTGGACGAAATGAATCGATTGATGGAAAAATAGTTTTTAGTATATTTGTGCACGCAGAATATTCTTTTATTTTATACCCTTTTCTCCCAAAACGCATGAATCCTAATTTCTAAAACCACTTTTTAATTAAGATTTAATTATTCATTTTGCTAATTTAATTGTATTAAAATCTTACATTCAATTATATATTAAAATAAATTTAAAATACGTAAAGTACTTTTAAATATTTGAAGGTGCACCCCGCTTTTAAATTCCTGGTTTTGCCCCTGAATTACAGATTGTTCATTAATCAGTAAATAAACAGAAATATAATTTTGAATCAATTAATAAAATAATATTAAATGAACATATGTATATATATTTTAAAAAATATTTGAACAAATCAGATAAAATAATTAATATAATATAATCACAAAATCTTATTTTAGACGGTGTAACCTTAGATGAAATTATTTTATAATTATTATAACTAATGAAATATCTTATTGTTTGTTTTCATTGATTGTAATGGGTTTCAATAATTTTCAAAATCCTTTCAAATATATCTTATAAAATATAAATAGTTATAATCTAATCATGAAGTTCTAAAATTGAGGTTGAAATTCGATTGTCATTTAAAACCCAAAATTAACTCTCTTTGGAGTTGCCCTAATAAAATATTGCGACCTGGTGGATACTGGAAGCGTCTAGTACATTAGCCGTTCTTGGTCTAGTATGACCTAGTGCCAACGATTAAGTGAAGTTACTAGAGATGGCGCTATTTCTTTTCAGCTGAGCCTCCCGATAAAATTTTCCGCAAGCAACGAAAACAGGTCTCTTCAGTCTGCGTTTAGTCAGTTGCAACGATGGCATCAATACCAAGTGGGCGGAGAGGAGAAGCAGAGGTGCCCCAGATAATGGACGTCCGGTCCGTGGTGGAAGCCGTCTCTGCCTCCACAGAAGATGACGTCACAGACGCTCCTCTCTACGTGGTCGAAAGCCTGTGTATGCGTTGTGGCGAGAATGTATGACCTTTCCTCCCTCTTTTCTTCGAGTTAGTTGCTGATTTTTATTTCGTTTTGCGTTTTCTGGATGAATGAGTTCTTTTGTTATTGTTTTTTTAATCATTTGAATGGTTAATCATAAGTTAATGAGGTTTTGATCTTGGAACTGGACTTGTGCTATTTATTTGGTCAGAATTAACTAACATTAATCCTAAATTTTGTTGATATAATAAAGAATCTGATCACGTACGTAAGCATCTGACCACGTGGGATAGCGTTAGATTAGTTGTAGTATGTACTCCCTCCGTCCGAGCTATTTCTGCGGAGAGAGAAATTTCAAATTTCAAACTGTTCAAGAAATATGTTTGACCGTTAATATCTTTACCTACGTATAATAACGACAAATAAAAAGTTAATATTTAGAAACTACTTGTTATGACGAATTGAACAATATCATATATTATTGTTCATATATTTATTTAAATATGCAATCAAACTTTGAGGGGAATTGTGTCAAAAAAAAGTAAGAGTGCAAAAATAGTAGGGACAGAGGGAGTATAAGATATGTGAAGTGTGCAGATGATTTTATGTATCCTAATGTTCTTTGTTCTGCACTCTGCATAGAAGAAAATTACCTAAGAATGCGAGTTGATTATTTTTTGTCATTTCGTGCTTAATTTGCTTGACTAGATAATAAGAAAAGGAAAAGAGTCTTTTTTTCTTCTTCTCTTTTTTTTTTGCGTACTTGAGATGCTAGTCACTGCCCCTCCTTTTTCATGTATATATTTTCTTGATTGCAGGGGGTAACCAGATTGCTGTTGACTGTGATTCCGAATTTTAGAAAGGTATTTAATCTCCTTTCTACACCCGAATGTAATTTAGTTCCTTCTTGAGAGCCTATCACGTACATGAAAAGTATAATGTGTTTAGAATCATTCTTTTGTGTTTTCGTATGTTTCTTTTGCAAATTGTCTTTGGCTCCTACAACTGGCCAACCTTGCTAATCTGAAGAACAATTTTTTCTCTGCTTGCAGATTCTATTGGCAGCTTTTGAGTGTCCACATTGTGGTGAGAGGTAATTAATTTCTATCTACTTGCATTGAATTGTATAATTCATTTCAAAGAAGGTTACTTATACCTTCATTTATGTTCTAAGGAACAATGAAGTGCAGTTTGCTGGTGAATTGCAGCCTCGAGGGTGTAACTATAGCTTGGAGGTCTCACCAGGTGATCGAAAGGTTGTGTGAATTGAAATGAATTTTCTAGTCATTAACGTTATACTTTTTCTCTACGAGCACTTGCTCTCTTGGTCCGAGAACATAACGATTACTGAATTCCTATCAGTTTGATCTACTTGTTTGAGAATGTGTGGTTCTGAGGAAGATGCTTTGCTGGATATCCTTTTTTCTGTCAAAGTTTTCTTTAGAGCTTATACTGGGTGATTAACAGTTATGTGGGTTCTAGAGTTTACTATTTTCCTGAAGCATGCGTGTGCATGGGAAGAATCTATTGACATTTATGAACATCTTTTCAGTCACTTCACACAATAAGTCTTTATGTTCTTTGGTCTATTAATGTCTATTCTGGAAGAAGACTAGGGCTTGGCTGTAATTTCAGCTTGCCATTTGTTGTAGAGGAGCAGATTATTTCTTCACAATTATTGCACCCTTCTTTGGATTCTCTCTTCATATTCAGCAATGAAATTGATTAATATGATTGCACTAGAAGCTAGCTATTGCTCTTCTTCTCTCAACGTGCAATCTGTATTGCTAAGTTTACTAAGTTTCCCTCAGTTTTTTCTGGTGGCAGTTTTGTTAGTTGACCTTTGCTAATCCTGTAACTGCTGACTTTCTACATGGATTTATTTATACTTAAAAAGAAGTCCATTAAATTTCAGCTATTGCACATCTCTTAAAATTCCAAATTCGTGTCTGTGCTGCAACTTATATGAGAATGATACCTTTATTGTCTTGCAGATTCTTAATCGCCAAGTAGTTAAATCTGAAACAGCAACTATTAAGGTAGTTTCTTGCGATTTCTATCTGTTTTTATACATAATTAAGTGACTGATTCATTTTTTTCTTTCTTATTCCAATCTCTTTTGGACAATCCAGTCATCCTTTTCATTCGAGTAAAATTGTTTGTCCCCTAGATAAAAAACTCCCTGTTATAAGTCTATGAACTTTCCCTCCCCCTTTGCATTTTTCTTGCCTTTCTTTTCTGCAGAGTGAAGTATTGTTGACAAATTTATTTCATTCTATTCTTGTCTGTCTTACAGATTCCAGAATTAGATTTTGAGATTCCCCCTGAAGCTCAGCGTGGTTCATTGTCCACGGTATGTCTTTTCACTTGTACCGTAATTTGAAGATACCTTGTTGATGGGAGGTTTCTTGTTCATTTGTTTTTCCTGCATGACTTGCAATCTATTGCATAATTTGCATGTGGTCTCGTTTTCAAGTTTTTCACCCTACGCATTATCAAAGAGTGTAGGAGGTGTTTGATATTTTGGAATCGGTGGTTGAAAAGGTGGTTACTTGTAAGTCTGAGCTGCTTCCTGAGATGGATAACGTAATAGCATATACTCCCTTCGGTTCTCTAACATTGGCACACTTTCCTTTTTGAGATGGTTTTTTAATATTGGCACATTTCCTTTTTTGGAAAATTCTAGGTTGTTTTCATCCACTCATTTTACTTTTTACCATTTCAATGAATTCTCAACCACTCATTATACCTTCTTAAATTCTTGTGCAAAAAACAAGTGTGACAATGTTAAAGAACCGGAGGGAGTAATTTTAATTGTTTCCTATTTTTTCTTCTATAAATCAAATTCAAAATACATAATCGTACAAATTTAGAATGCGATTAAGTAAAATACAAGGCGTGATATAACAATTCATTTTATTTACGGAGTTTGTATGTACATGGACGTGAATCACGTGCACACTCGTTCCATTTTTACTCTGAGTCAAGGAGTGTAGTACGATCTACACATATGACCATGCATCAATTCCCAACTTAAATGTGACAATACTACTACTACTAATAGTAATAGTCAAGTGAGAGTTTCAAAAAAAGTACTAGTGAAGAGTCAAGAGACCATTTACTTAGCAGGTCCACGTGCATCTTTGAAAGACTAATCAACGGGGTAAATATGAAAAAAATAACGTCTTTGGTATAAGAAAAACCTAATTGGTAGACTTAGGTTAGATAGGACAACGTAGTCCTATATACCAACTTGGTACGAGTTATAGACTTTCGTGCCCATAAGAAATGAATTTGGTAGACGATCTGGAAGTATCGTCTGACTTAGCAAATCAGCTAAACGAATTAAATGAATATGAATTGGATTGTAAATTTATAAGTAGTGGACTTGTTAAATTTTTTTGCTTTATGTTGTCTTAGATGTTAATCGGGAAAGTGTTATTAGATCAATTTTGTTGGTGCCAAATTTGATCAGTCTACAATCTGATTCAAAGTAGGATGTTGTATCAGGTCGAGGGAAAATCAGCTTAATGAATTTGAGTCGAGTTTGTCAAAGATTCACATTAGTTGACCACCTACAACGGTTGTATGCATCTTTCACTCAGCCACATAGAATTTGATTTAGAATTTTATTCTTTGTTTCTTGGTGTAAATGAGCTCAAATCATATCTTTATGTAATAGATCACTTAAATGTAGGCATTTTGGCCATCCAATTACGAATGTCATAATACTCCTTCCGTCCCACAATTAACTTCTACTTTTGACTTAGTCTTCTTTTCAACCTCATATATCAATCTCTTCTATTGTCAAAATCAAATTCTGTAGCATTTTGCATGAGTGATGTCATGAATAGTTTAAAAATAATAATAATATTAAATTTTAGAGTTTAATAAGATAAATTTAATAGATTGAATAACTACATATAAAAAGTTACTCCCTCCATTCCCGGTCAAACCTGCACATTTTTGGTAATATTGAATCAAACAATGCAGAATGAGTCTATATACTGACGCATATCTCAATTACAGAACGATATCTTACATGATGATATTTGTGTCTATATACTGTACTTACGGTTTTATAAAGAACAAAACAATTACAGAACGAGTACTCCTTTCTTGTGAATGCAGGTAGTACAAATTTGTTGTGTATCATATGCGGGCAGGCCAGCAGCAAAGTCAGTTAGCAGTGCAACAATAAAGCTGCAACTGCATGGGCACATTGTGTTCGGTGACTGTTCAGAAAGAGGTGGAACGTGTACATGCAACTAACCATAACCTGACCTCTTCAATTCACACGCATCACACCTTATCACCCTTCAAATATACTGGATTTTAAGTTTTTAATGGATGTGTTCAAAGTCTTAATATTTCATCCCTTTGATTATATTTAACACATGGGGGTGGGGTGGGGGGTTGGAACCCGCTCTGTTCGCTGGTCAAAATCACTGAATTTCGGATCAAAATGGGCGAACAAGCGAATTTCAAGTTATATATGGACTCTTATAGGTTTATATACCAACCATGAGATAAAATCCCGCAAGTTTAAACCCATATGCCAACTCGGTAAATTGTTGATTTCAACTCACATATTGATCCATATAAGTTTATATACCAACGCGTGTGGGCAAATTCATGAATTTAATCCATATGGGTACATAAATCCGATATTAACCCGCAAAATTAATCCATCCAATCATCAAACTTTTAAGAGAAATGTGCATTTTTAACCCTATGTTTTGGGTGAAAGTGCAGAAATAACCTTGTGAAATCTAAAAGTGCAAAATTAACCCTGCAATTCGTTGAACAAAATGTCAACTGCAAAAATGGTCGGAAATTGTTGAAATAACTTCTTTACCCTTTTGTTAAAAAAATAAAATAAAAATAAAAAATAGTGAAAGATAATAATACCCCTGCTTTTTTAACATAACCCTTCTTTCTTTTGTTTTCCATTTTCTCCATTTTCATTGCTCGCCTCCATTTTCACCCATTTTCTCTGTTTTCCATTTTCTCCAACTTCCATTATCTTCGTTTCTAGGCGAGGGTTAGGGTCGACGGCGGGGGAGAGGTGGCGATGGGTTTCTGGAAGGGATGGCGGGGCAACGGGGTGGGGAATCAGTAGGGGTTAGGGTAGACGGGGAATCGGTGAGGGTTAGGGAATCAACGGGAATGGGGAATCGGTGGGGAATGAGGAATCAATGGAGGGGCGCTGGTGGGGGATGAGGAGGACGGACCGGTGATGGTGGGTGAGGATGAGGGGCAGCGGTGGGTGAGAGGGGGGAGTTTGGTTGGGGTACCGATTGAGGTTAGGGAATCAATGGAGGAAATCAATGGGGTGCAAAGAGCGACGGTGGTGGATGGGGAGGAGGGGCTTGCTGTTGTGGGTGAGGAGGAGGGGGAGTTTAGCTGGGAACCTTCGAGACGGCAAAGGATGTTGTGAAGGCCGAAACTCTGTTCCGATGGAGTTGATTCTTTGTTGTCTTTATGGTGATCCTGTGTTGATTCTTTTTGGATTAATCTGGATTTATTCTTCTTCGTCAACTTGTGTTGATTCGTCTTCTTATTTATGGATTAATTTGTGTTGATTCTTCTTTGTCAATCTGTGTTGGTTAATCTGTGTTGATACTTTTTGGATCTGAGTTATGTTTATTGAAATTTGGATTGCAAAATGGTTGTAGCAGCGGTTGGCTTTCAGCGGCAACGAGCGGCGGTAATGGTTAACGGAGGCGGGCAGCGGTTAACGGCGGCGCAGTGGTGTTCGATGGGCAACGGTGGGTTTAGGGTGTTTGAAGTTGGAGAAGAAGAATCATAGGGGGTATAATAGTCATTGGATGTTTAGTTTTAACTTTAGTGGTATTTCTATCTTTTCACGAATGGTCAACACTAGAATTGCATCGCTCAATGCCTGAATAGTGTAAATTGGGTAAAACTGAACATTTTGACAAAAAGATAGGGTTACTTATGCACTTTCAGATTTTACAAGGTTATTCATACACTTTCTCAATCTTATAGGGTTATTTTTGCACTTTTTCCTATGTTTAAGTTATCAATTTAATCCGTTATTCATTTGACCAATTACCCATTTTACCTACATTCACATAAATTTAAAAATATAAAATCCACTAAATTGACGGACTGTTTATTTTACCACCTCGAGGTGTAAATGAATGCAGATTCCATATTTTACAGGTAGCAAACAAAAAGGATCAAAGGACCAGTCATGGTTAATTGTTTTAGTTGAATGAATTGATGAATGGAGTGTGTGTCTATATATATAAAAATATATAAATTCTGCTTAGATTTAGGCGAAAAAAATAAATTGATAAAATTAAATATAGAAAGTATTATGTAGAATAAATGAATGAAATTGAATAACTTTTACTAAAAAAATAATAAAAAGTGTCTTAATTAAAAAATCCTGTCATTAAGATAAATGTGTCACCAATTGAGGAACGGAAGAGCAGTATAGGTTTTGTTTGGTTGTTAGGCCAAACGGACGGAGATGATGAGAGTCACTGACTCCTGTATGAGGGAAGAGGCAGGCGTATCTTGGAATTGGTTATTTTACTCAATAAGGCGACGGGGCAATTGGGAATTTGCCCTTCAAAATTTTCACGTCTTTTACCCTCTTAAAATTTGAGATCTTGGAAAGTAGAGTGAGTACTACTATTGTACCACTATGGTGCTGCAGATAGAAGAAAGTCATGCGGGAGGCCCTTATTCACAACATCTTATTGCACAAACATTATTACAAGGGGTATCAGAATAACAGTGAATTTTCTTACATCAGAGGGATATTGAAGAAAAATAACAAAATTGTTGTTGGAGCTACAGGGAACATGAGGGCTGAAATTGTGAAATATATGCACTCTTCTCCCATAGGAGGACATTCAGGTCAATCAGCTACAATAAGAAGAGTGTTATCCTTGTTCTTCTGGCCACAAATGAGAGAAGAAATTATTGCATACATCAGGGAATGTGAGGCCTGTCAAAGAAACAAGAGTGAGCATTGCCCTTATCCTGGTTACTTACAGCCATTACCTATTCCTAGTCAGCCATTGACACATATCACTAAGGATTTTATTGAAAAACTACCAAAATCAGGAGATTATGATACTATAATGGTAGTGGTTGATAAATTCACAAAGTACGCTCATTTCCTGAAGGTTTCTCATCCTTTTTCTGCAGTTGACATTGCTCAGTTATTCCATTCTGAGATTTATAAGTTGTATAGAATTCTTGAGACTATTACATCTGATAAGGATAAGATATTCACAAGCCACTTTTGGCAAGAACTGATGAGTATGTTGGGAGTGAAGTTGCAACTCAGTTCAGCCTACCATCCAGAAACTGATGGTCAGACTAAGGGAGTCAATCAGATACTGGAAGGTTATTTCCAGTTGTGACTAATGTGTTGGAACAAAGTGAGAGAATAAACCAACATTTAAAGAAGCATTTACAACATGTTCAGAATCTAATGAAGCAGGTTGTTGATGCAAGAAGGACTGAAAGAACACTTGTTGAGGGAGATCTTGTGTATGTGAAGTTGCAGAAGTACAGGCAACAATCTGTGACTGCCAGACAGAATAAAAAAACTAGCTCCTAAATTCTATGGCCCGTTTAAAATCCTCAAAAAGATAGGAGCGGTGGCATATAAATTGGAACGTCCTACAAGTATTTGGATCCACCCATCATGGACCTGTTCCAGATCACAGAACGGATATTCCTGAAACTAAGGTTGAGGAGGTCTTGATTTAGAGCCTTACAAAGTTCTACAAAGAAGACTGCAGGCTAGGGGAAATGACCAGGTGATTCAGTGACTCATAGAATGGAAACACTTGGCACAGGAAAAAGCTTCTTGGGAGGATGCTAAAGACATCAAGAAGCAATTTCCACAGTTTCAAGCTTGAGGTCAAGCTTAAAAATAAGGGGAGTGGATCTTTTTGCATTGTGTTTAATCCCAAATCCATTAGCTGAGCAACGGTCTAAACAAACTAGGAAGGAGAGCTCACATTTACTAGGTGGAGGCTGTGTTGTCACCATGCTTCCAATGCCGTTACAACAGATTCTGGTGGCTAACCGATTCAAAAATGTGGCACTACAAATAGCAAGATTAGAGAAGGATAGGTATCTTTGTTGATCATTATAAAAAATGGCTTTTAGAGCTTGCTGCAACACCCTTTTTTTTCTCCTAAAACTCTTGTATAATTTGGTCAATTTCAATTCAATTACTTTGTTCATCACATCAACATGGGGCAAAAATGGATAAACTCGCAGGTTTCAACCCATATATGAAACCATGTGGGTTTATATACCAATCCATATGGGTTGAAACTCTAGTGACTCATATGGGTTTGTATAACAACTCATATGGGTAAGTAAACCCACGAGTTTTAACCTATATATTGACCCGTAGAAGTTTATATACAAATCACTATGGGTTGAAAACTGCGGGTTTACCCATATGAGTATACCAGCGGTGAACCCGCAAACCCAACCCGACCAACTCATATTTTTCAAATACCTATTTAACCCATTACCCATTTAACTTATTACCCATTTTACCCATGCACACCCGCGTTTGAAAATAGATATCTCGCTTGACTCGCGGGTAACGTGTCTATTTTGCCACCTATAGTTATAAAAATAATAAGAGTCTGTCTCTATTTGGTAGAGTTGTGCTTATAAGCAAGCTTGGCTTATTTTGTAAGTAGGGGGAGACCAACTTATGCTCTTCTCCTAAAAATACCTTCTACTTTCAAAATAAGATACTTTTAGCAATTTACCAAACACTAAAAATTGATTTTGCTTATAATCAAAGCAACTTATAAACTCCGCCAAAGAGATCCACAGTTTTTTCATAAGTTGTGGAAAAATTAATGTTTAAACTGTAGATTAGAAGAAATCAAGATAAAATTTTGGGTTGCATTAATCAGGTCATAAACTATGACTACTACACGTTGCATAATAAATTTTTGATATTGCAATTAAAATCTTTTACCTTTATATAATTCAATCTCGTCTTTCCATATACCAATGGAAAGACGGTCTTTCTCAAGACTTTACATAATTTTTTGACAACTTTCTCGGACTATGTTTAACTACCGATAACTTTAGTTATGTATATTGATAGTGTAAAAAAATTTAATATTTAAAAAATACATGATACAGAGAATCTAACGATATCTCACATAAAAATATTGATGCTTATATACAGTTGAAATTTATGGTCAAACATGTGTTCAAAAAGCTGGCCAAAAATCGTGCAGATTTGGTTGAGATGGAGGGAACACTGAACTCCAAAAAAGTGAAAATTTGGCTGAATTTTTAACTATATAAAGTAAGCCATATGAAGTGGGTTACTTTTTTTAAAAAATATTTCAACTCTAATTAAAGAATGTTTTTTTCTTCTGAAACAACTTGCTATTCGAATACGACTTTGCAAAGAGAGTATGAATATGTATCATACTAGGCTTGGACTTCAACAAAGGGAAGCTGGAACCGCTATTGTAAAGTCAAAAATACATCTCATGGATTAATTGTGTTGGCAATTTGTGAACTAACGATACAAGTGAAAACTA
>JAULKJ010000006.1:9377963-9393052 GCA_032355405.1 Rubia balearica
GTTGTGCGATGGTGAAGGGAGGATGTTGAGGGTCAATGGTATGAGGGCTGATGGTGGAGGCCGGTGGTGAAGGGCAGCGTGAAGGTGGGAGAAGGGGTGATCGAGGGTGAAGGTGAGGGCTGAACAATATACTAATGGGAAATTATATTATAAATGTTAATAAATATTAAAAATAAATATTATTGATGACTACTATTTATAATATCACATTTATACGGAGTATAGGTTTTTAAATCTTTAAGAGTGAAGGAAGATACATATTTTTAATAAGAAAAAGGTTATGAATATTATATATTCAGGATCAAGTTATGCCATTTTTTTTGAGTGGGTGAGAAAATTCTATGGAACCCAACTTAGTTATTAGTATTTTTATATAGAACTGGAAAAGGTTGATCGTTGATTACTTAAAGTGAACTTCGTTCTTAGTATTTATATATAGAAAGTCAAGTAATTGTTAGTTAAAGTCAAAATATTTTACTCATTTTTATATAAGCTAAGTCAAGTAATTGTTGATAATGATTAGTTAAAGTCAACTTAGTTACTAGGGTTTATATATAGAAAGTCAAGTAAGATTTGACCGTTGATTAGTTAAAGTCAACTCAGTCGATGGTGCCAAAAAATCGGTGCCAGAGGGAGGTCTTTGTGGTAGTGAAATAGAAATATTGAAGATAGAGTTAAATAAAGTAATTTATGATTTTAAACATAAACTTGAATTACATAGTAATATATTATTCTAGGTATTATTTGTTAAAAAATATGATTATAATATTAATATATAGTAAAAATAGATTCGGTGTCTTAGTTACTCGAATTCTATTTAATATAATTTTAATAATTAATTAGTTAAATATATTTTTAATAATATATATTTTTCAATATTATAAAACTAATAATTGTCACTTCATGTACCAGTTTGATTTAACAACTTAACATTGGTGACTAAAATTCTACAAAGTGTCACCGTCAAACCAATTGTATCTACATCATATCAAAATGCCATTTAAAATTTTAAACATGTAAATTATATTAGATAAAATTCGTTGAATGTGTCATCTTCATTCCTTTTTTTCTTTTACTATAGTACGTAGGCCATTCAAAATAAAAGGAAAAATAAATTAGACGACGCATTCGCTGAATGCGTATTCTTCATTCACATTAAAATAAATAAATAGAGGACGCCCCATATGCTTCCGGGTTTAATTTTCACCCTATTTGTATTTGGGTCGAATTTAATAACCACCAACAAAGAAAACACTCACTATGTTGTCACTCAGATTCTGTGGCAGACGAGCCACATCTCTTGGTACCTAAGTGACCGATAGTCTTGTCCTAGTAACAAGGTTCCGGTCAGTCATCGTGAACTTCTCAAACTCCTCCTATCGTAACTGGAGGAGAGCCCGTTGATGAGCTTCCTCATCAGAGTCATCCGACACCTCTTTTCTATCACATGATGTGCCTTACTCACAATGGTTCTGGTTGCTTCTCCAGCCGCGGCATCATCGGCAAACAATTCCTCTATGGGCGGAGGATCTAGTGTTGGCAAAGGATCGGAGACCTCCGGTGATGGCTTTTCCTCAACGGCACGACTCGATCCACCTGTGACTGACTTTTGCGTTGATGTTTAGTTTTTCCACCCATTGAACAAGGTGTACGATTGTTGGTAGTCGGGGCCCACTGGTCGTGCCAATTAATGCAGGGTGGACACAAATTTGATGGGTTTTCCTTACTCTGTAACACCAAACCTGCAAAACAAAGCCCCCAAGGTGTAGGGGAGTTGAATTTCCGTTGCTTAAGTAAGCAAAAAGATATTTTCTCTTAATAATGAGAATAGAATGAATAAATTTGAGACAAAATGTGGTATTTATAAGGGTTGGTCCTTACTCAATAACAGCGATTCTGAAAAATAAAGCCCCTTGGGGGTGCATGGGTGAAGGCTTTCTGAGATTAAAGTCAGCATTAAGGTGCCTTTACTCTGAATAATTAGAATAGAATTCATAATCCGAGTCTATGGTATATATAGGGGTTGATCCCTATAAGTTCTTGAATCCTACTAGGTAAATATACCCATTCCTTTTCATAATATGGTCTTATTATCATAATATAATTGGTATTGAGTCATAGTTTTTTAAATATACTTCAATCATATTTTTTTTAATTATAGTGAATTTTTCCCAACAATAACGTCAATCACCTGACCGGCTTGGCCGAGTTTCATTCCAATCATCATCAAATGTTAATTGATGGTTTGGGGGAGCCAAAATAATACCTCCCACTATTTATTATTTATAATATTTCAAATGAAAAATATAACTGTTTTCTACTGATATTTTCTAGTTTTAGTGGCATATTATTTTTTTAGAGAAAAGTGTATTTTTAACCCTATGTTCTATTCGAAAATACAGATATAACCTTGTAAAATTTGAAAGTGCAAATTTAACCCTGAACTTTGTTGACCAAAATGTCAACAGCCAAATTGGCGGGGATTTGGTGAAATGACCATAACACCCTCAAGTTAATAAATTTTAAAAAAGAAAAATGAAAAAATAGTATCTCTCTCCTCTCCTCCTATAGTCCGCAGCTGCTCCACCACCTTCATCACCGCTCTTCCGCAGCCTCCCATAATCCGCTCCACTACCCCTCACCTCCCCAACCTCCGTAATCCGCTTTACCACCCTCATTTCCTCTCCTCCCAACCTCTAGACGAATTCACCACCGACGCCGACAAATTCAATTTGTTGTTAACGCCACAAATTCAATCGGGTTTATCTGCGAATCAATTTTGCGATTGGAGACGGTGCCGTCCGTTGCAATAGAAGAGGGATTAGAGGGGCATCTAGAGATTGTGACCTCGTAGAAGTCGAAGTCGGCATCGAGGTACACATGGTGAGGCTGAGGAAATTCATCGAAAATTTCTAGAGGGGCTGGTTTTACGCTAATGATTGTTCCTCGGAAATTCATCATCGCGGTGGCGTTATGGTTCTTGTCCGGCAGTGGAGGTCCGGCGGTGGAGCGATGGAGCAATAACAGAAGTGAGTTTGAAGAGGAAGAAGTGTAGGGGTAAAATGGTCTTTAAATTTTCAGTCTTAAATTTAGGGGTATTTATGTCTTCTCACGCTTGGTCAACAACTGACTTTTTGAGTCAACGCCGGAATTGAACAAAATGGGCATAACTGCACAATTTTACAAAAACACAGGGTTAATTATTCACCTTCAAATTTTACATGGTTATAACTACACTTCCTCAATTTAGTAGGGTAATTTCCACACTTTTCCCTATTTTTTATTTTGGGTAGAGCTTGTTACAGAAATACTCCCTCCGTCCCTTAAGTTTTGGCCCATTTTTTTTGCACGGTCACCAATGAGCATATTTGACAGTCAATATTTCTAGCTACGTATATCAATTCAGCATAAAAAGTTGATATTTAGAAAATATATGTTAAAATGAATTTATCAATATCTCACATAATATTTTTATCATATATATATATACGACTTATATTGATGGTCAATGTTTATTAAATTTGACTTTAAAAAATCAAATTAGCCAATAGTTGTCGGACAGAGAAAGTAGTGTCGAGATAACAAAGCGGCAGATACCGTTTCCCAATGATACCCTTGCTCTACGGCTCTATTATTTAGCTTCGGCATTTACAAAGCATTTGTTCATTATCTGTTCCACTCAGCCACAGCAACGCTCCAGACTCCTCTTTGAGCTTTGAGGTAAACAGTTAACTCGCTCCTTTTGATTTACAACAACACGTATGCTTGGAACAAATTCTGAGTAGATGTAACTTTGGATCTACTGCCCTTGCTTTGATAATTGAAATGCCCCCCCATCCGTAACTGTAGTTTGTTTGGATTGCATTGTGTACTTGAATACAGTCAATGTCCACTTCTGCTGATTTATTTTATCTTTTCTTTCTTTAGATCTGAGTATGTACTCAAATTTGGAAGCAACCGAGTGTGTGTTTCACTCTCTTAAATTTGCACTTGCATTCTGATTCATGCTTTAATTTGCCTGGATCTGCTTACTGATTGTACTCTTTCAACATCTTTTCTGTGATGTTACTAGTTTTAATTCAGCAACCCCTTTCGTATAGCTGGTGTTGAAGGTCAACGTGTAAAAACTCACGTGCCTGATCTTCTTTTAGTGATGGGCCCACAAGTACCTCACTGATGATTATCTGATTTATTTCGAAACGTGAATAATGAGCTTCTTTTTAGATCTTCTTCATTTTGCTGTGATAATGATGAGCAGAAAGTTTTTGGATTAAAGATCTGCTGGGTGTTAGTTTTAATTCATGATGTGTATATCTGGGCCTTATGTGAATATTATTTGTCAATGCTTAAGCCCATGGCATGTTAACTGAAGCCTATATTTGAACTTGTAGAAATACCAGTCTTCCATAATGTCGGATCTGGAGGCTCCACTTCGTCCAAAGAGGAAGAAGGTGTGGGTGGACTACTTTGTCCAGTTCCGATGGATCATTGTTATCTTCGTTGTACTGCCGATCTCTTCCTTGATGTACTTCTTCACTTACCTTGGGGATGTGAAATCTGAGTGCAAGTCATTCAAGCAGCGCCAGAAGGAGCACGATGAAAATGTGAAGAAAGTCGTGAAGCGGCTCAAAGAGAGGAACCCGGCTAAGGATGGCCTTGTTTGCACTGCTAGAAAGCCATGGATAGCTGTGGGAATGCGCAATGTTGACTACAAGCGTGCACGCCACTTTGAAGTTGATCTTTCTGCTTTCAGAAATGTTCTTGACATTGACAAGGAGAGAATGGTTGCGAGAGTTGAGCCTCTGGTCAATATGGGTCAGATAACCAGGGTTACTGTGCCGATGAATCTATCTCTTGCAGTTGTTGCGGAGCTTGATGATCTCACTGTGGGTGGCCTGATCAATGGTTATGGAATCGAAGGGAGCTCCCATATTTATGGATTATTCTCTGATACTGTTGTGGCCTACGAAATAGTGCTATCTGATGGACAGCTTGTGAGAGCTACTAAGGACAATGAATATGCTGATCTTTTTTATGCTATCCCCTGGTCACAAGGAACACTCGGGCTTCTTGTAGCTGCTGAGATTAAGCTCATTCCTGTCAGAGAGTACATGAAACTGACCTACACACCTGTGATAGGAAATATTCAAGATCTTGCTCAGGGATACACTGATTCCTTTTGCCCTGGAGATGGCGATCAGGACAATCCAGACAAGGTTCCTGATTTTGTAGAAGGCATGGTTTACTCTCCTACGGAAGGTGTGTTCATGACTGGTAAATATGCGTCAAAAGAAGAAGCCAAAAAGAAGGGCAACAAAATTAACAATGTTGGTTGGTGGTTCAAACCATGGTTTTATCAGCATGCTCAAACGGCACTCAAGAGAGGTGAATTTGTGGAGTATATACCGACTAGGGAGTATTACCACAGGCACACAAGGTGTTTGTACTGGGAGGGAAAGCTTATTCTTCCATTTGGCGATCAGTTTTGGTTTAGGTTTCTCTTGGGCTGGTTGATGCCTCCCAAGGTTTCTCTGCTTAAAGCTACTCAAGGTGATGCTATCCGAAACTATTATCATCAGATGCATGTTATTCAGGATATGCTTGTTCCTGTTTACAAGGTTGGAGCTGCACTTGAGTGGGTTGACCGCGAGATGGAGGTATGACCTCATATCTTTTGTAACATTAGTACACCATATCTATCAACTCCTTAATTAAGCTCTTATATATGTTCTAAGTTAATTTTTAATGTGTGTAGGTGTATCCTATCTGGCTCTGCCCACACCGACTGTTCAAACTGCCTGTAAAAACCATGATCTACCCGGAGCCAGGATTTGAGCATCAACACAGGCAGGGTGACACACATTATGCTCAAATGTATACTGATATTGGAGTCTATTATGCGCCTGGACCAGTGTTGAGGGGTGAGGTATTTGACGGGGAGGAGGCTGTGCGTCGCTTGGAAGACTGGTTGATTGAAAACCATGGATTCCAGCCGCAGTATGCTGTGTCAGAGCTGAGCGAAAAGAACTTCTGGAGGATGTTTGATGCTGACCTGTACGAGCAATGCAGGAAGAAGTACAGAGCCATCGGCACTTTCATGAGTGTGTACTACAAGTCAAAGAAGGGAAGGAAGACTGAGAAAGAAGTGCAGGAGGCTGAGCAAGCTATCCTTGACGTGCCCTACGCCGAGGCTGATTAACCTGCAGGACTGAAATGACATTTGGGTTGGAGTTCACTTTCTTTGTATTCACCTCTCCCTGATCATCAGGTGGTGTAGTTCTTAACTTTTGGGATGTCAGTTTTCCTAACGATCTAGAGTGGACTGATTTCTGTGATCATTATGATCTTTTCTGATACATGATATTTTCCTTCAGTGTCAACTTTGAGAAAAGATCTTGGCCTTTTAAGAGTATGACCCCGCTGTTGACCCAGAATATCAAATTTCTCACTTGGTTGTAATGGTTTCTTAAATGCTAATGGTTTCATTTCTATATTTAATTCGCGTTGGCTTTCTGGTATAATTCTGTAGGGTTCTAGTCCTTCAACTCCAATCATAAAAGAAAATCCTTCGACACTGTGAAAGTCTCCAGCGTTTTTATTTTATTTTTAAAAATGTGTATGTTCCGGCTTCATATCGACAGTAAATAAGTATGGCCCTCTCTATGATTATCCCCGTCTAATTGGTAGCTACGACACTGTTTATATAGAAAAGTTTATTTTAGCATTTTATTCGAATACACCCTTCAATTTTTGGTGTAATAACTGAAATATTAGACCAGTTCTCCCAAAATCTCAAAGGCCTAACACGCCGTGTCACCACGAACAAACCAACTGCAGTGATGGCGGAAAACACTGCTTGTCACGATACCCTCTACCGGACCACAATCCAAGAGAGTGGGCGCAATAAGCGGGCCATGATTGCGCCCATGCCCTAAAAATAATAATAGAAAACATTAGATAACGTAGGTGATTTTTTATCCTCATATTGCAAAAGAAAGAACAACTTTAACTTGAACGTAGGAGTTTCCTCCCAGGGGTCCATCTCAGGGACACCAAGAATAGATGGACAAAAAACTAAGATAGAAATTTCTGGAACAATCCGATTAAATGGTCAGACTAAAGGATTACACGAGATACTAAAAAATAAAATCTAAAATCTCATATGGCACAATACATACGCATGTAGTAAACACGGATATAGGAATAATGCAACGAAGAATTATTAGGTAGAGGGTCGTGGTTCGCAAGATGCGTCTCGAACTCCGATTACGATCGCTAAGCTGACACGCCTAACCAGTGCAATAACACATCATAAAGTTACGATAACCTGGAAAATAGTCCAGGCACAACAACTAACCTACATGCCTACCTAAACAAGAAAGATAACCTGAACAAATTTAAGTAAAAGCGAAGCGACATTAGCATTGCCTGAACAACATTAATACTAAACAAATACAAGGAGTCATTACATAATAAATAAGTACTTCATTAATTTTAGATCCATAAAAAAACTAAAGATTACAATATAATTTCGTACCTAACTATGAAACTTCCTGTAGGAAGAATTACAACATATTATTTGTGAATCTGTTACATAAATATATTTCTTACCTAACTATGAAACTTCCCTTGGGAAGAATTACAACATATTATCTGTGAGTCAATTACATAAATGAATAGCTACTTAAGTTCCTATCCGGGTGCTAGTAAGGCCATAAAGGCCTCGAGGGGAGTAGCAAAAGATTGGTCCCCCATTATTCCACTGCACCACCTTCATTTCCCGAAGTATCCCCAGGAAGGGGTACCGTCTTCTTCATCAAGCAGAGATGACATACTAGCAAGCAGAGACCACTCGTTTCGCCAGTACACCTACTCCGCCCATAACCCTATTAAAATTAATTCGCGAAGCCACTCCTTCGTTACGAGTCCATCAACCAAGTAGCACATTTGTTCTTTGGGCTCAACCACCGTGTGCCTCCCTTTCTGTTGGTTTTCCTCAATTCCCATGGCAAAAGGCCTCGCGGGTGGAGGTTCTATATCATCCTCCCTTCGGTATCATGTTTTGAATATTACATGCTAATACGGTAAAAAATCCTAAAAAGATTAGCATTAGATTTGTCAATTATGGAATAACTCAAACACTTTTAAAATAAATATAAAGTGCAGAAAGCATGGAGATCTTAAAGACATCTTGTAAGGAATGTAATCTGGACTTGAACCACCATCAACTAGAGTAACTCCTTCAACTTATCCACTCTATCACATAACCAATAAGAAACCTAACCATGATCTGGGATAGTTCTGGCATCCCTAACAACACCATGTATCCCCAAAACACCACAAACCATCACCACCGTGGGAAAGTCCCCGATGAACGGTTCCCTACACTACACACACTCATAAAACCCTCAAAGCTACTACTTTGAAAACCCAACACAAAGAAAACACATGCAAAAATAAATTGAGGAAACACTAATACAATAGTCTCTTTTACAGGCATAGAAAGAGCCTTTCGGTTTTCAAAAACTACCTAACCACTTTTTAAAAAATTGGGAAACAAAACGCCAAATTACTTTGCGTATCCTAACAAAAATCCAAAAACACTATGCCTATGTGATATACATATCTACTAACGAGCCCACTAACCAATATATTCAGAATTCCGTTGATCCATAGGCCCACAAAATTAACATCGTCTTTATCTAAAACACACAAATTCATTAAAAATAAAAAGGTAAAGTGCATTTATACCCCCAAATTCCTTGTTTAGTGAACATATACCCCCAGTTTTTTGAAAGTGTACATGTAACCCCCCCTCCCCCACATTTTTTGAAAGTGCACAGATACCCTCCCATGTGTTTCGAAAGGGCATATTTACCCCTATAGCCGGATATTGGCATTGAGAAACTGAGGGTATATATGCACTAAATAAGAAAATGGGGGTATAAATGTCCTTTACTCAAAATACAAACAACTTTCAAAGAATCTTTAAAATCATATCATAAAATACCATAGTAGAACGTCCTCTCATTTTCACTTCGCACACCTCTAACAACCACTACACTTAGCCAAAATACACCTTCATGAGTAAACGAACCCCCACTCATAGCTTCATGGCAATAATAACTACTCAGAACTACTTAGGAAACACAAGTAGAAAAACACTTGCAGATTTGCAAAGTAACAGAGTTACCCCCATCTCACGACAAAGACATGAAAATAATCTATGACTCCGCTTATGACTGGAAAATCACATACCCAGCGACACAAGAGAAAGATTATCATGCCTCTTCGTTGTAACTCCCAAAACCCACATACATGAATATCCACATCACCCTTCCCCAAAACCGAGTAATCAACAATAAAATTTCCCTTTTCTTAATATTGAACAACATACACCCTTGTTGGCCACTAATTAACTATATTTCATACAAATTTATGATCCTGAAAACATTCATAAAAAACCAGGTCCACTATGCATTATCAAACCCAATTATTTTAAAAAAAATTAACTGCCCATATTATGTCTCCTCCATGATAACTAAAAAATCATACAACTAACATCTTTACTAGAACAAAATTTTGTGAAAACAATCCAATACCTTGCCATTAAAATGCTTACAAAAGACAATACACACATAATAAAACAAACTTATTACATATCATTTGTTTTTAAAACAAACAAAATACTCAGCTAAGCCTATTAGCCAAGATGATCGCTGGACGCGCTAGATCTTCCAGAGTCATATCAAGTAGGAAGCTCGGATACCGAAAATTTCCCATCATTATCCTCATCTTGTAAGATCTCTTCCAGTATTAAACACATGTGTACATTAAACTCATCATGTGTGTCACCAACGACCTCCAGTCGCCTCATATGTTTGACTTAGTAGGAACTGCAACCAATAATTGGTCTATAGTCTAAATACTCGAGTAGCATAATTAATAAATACAAAAATATGTATAAGTTTTTATACTTTGCTGTAATACTATAACGCGTAGCCCCAAAGGTGAAAACGGGCTGATAACACCTCATTAGATCTTCTTGATCTCATGGATATTGCCTTAACAATATCCTCCTTGAGATTCACATTTACCTCATTTTGTTCCTTGAATGATAACTCAAATATACGACATTGTTCTTCTAGTTTAGAACAAACGATTTACCCAACGTTCTATTCTCCTGTCCAAATCCTTATACTTTGTCAATAGCCGAAAGCTAAACTCACGCGTATCATCATAACAAGTTTGCCATTCATAAGACATCGCCTCCAAATTATGGCATTTGTTGAAGCTCCTTTATCCAATCGTACAACACATCCAGATGACCTTCTTGATTCAAAATAATAGCCATTTTCTGATCAAATTCACGAGTCTTCTTCACCAAAAAATAAACACTATTTTTCCTACCACATTATATTCATCAACTCAATTTTAACCTAGCCAATAATAACATTTTTTTCTAATAAGCGTGCATCACACTCATTCATAAACTTAATTAAGAACTCAAGATCCATAAACTTAATTAACAACTAAAATATCAGATAGCTTAGCCCTATCACAACTCCCTGGGCTTAGAAGTATAATTCAAAGTATGAAGATAGACATTCATGACTTCCAAATCTAAGATACTCACTTTCACGGCTTTCCCAAAGTCACCCTAGAAAGGTACACAAAGAGAACCACCATTCTTGGATGTATCTTCACCTTGACCCTATCATGATGGCTCGCTGGAGAATCCTACAGCTACCAAATACTCCACGAACTCATCATGACTAATCATCAACATTAAATTGCCTTGTAACCGCCTTCTTCCAACCTATTCTATCGACATCTAGTTCATCGCAACTATATTTAGTAACCATTTCAACATATTTCTCAACTACTAGAGTAATCATACCATTATTAGAGGTAAACTCCCTTTCCACCACCAAACAACGATGTTTCACTCACAACCAAATTCATAAGTCATCTCACCAAACCAGACACCACCTTTTGGCTAGTATGAGCAATTTCAGGTTTTTGGCCAATAACTTTAAGGCTATGGCCAATAGATTCATGGGGTAGGTCAACCAGATGATTGTATAAGACATCAACTAGGAGGATACGAAGAGCGACTTAATGAGAATGACAAAGAGATGAGGAGTTGGGGAAAATACTAAGCTTTCTAGAACAAGAGGTCCATCAGGAGTTTCGTCTCATAGACCAATGGGAAAATGTTCAAGAAGAAAACATGGAGAAACTCATGGAGAGGATGCAAGCTTTCAGACGTCGACTAATCTGTACTACACTGGGTTGTTAGCAAACTAACCTTTCGGGAGATCAATTACCTGCGGAGCGTTGAGAGATCAAAGATAGTAATTTATATTGTTGCTCCTATATGCTCACTACCAACCACTAGAAATTAAAAAGTGGAAAGTTCGAGGTCATCTACAAAGATGCTAGAATATGAGAGTTAACTAGACACAACTCATAATCGGGTGTCACTCCGATTGTGTGTCGGGATTAGCTAGTGCTACAAACATGGTTTTTTTTGGGGGGGGGTAATCTAAAAACTACGAATCATGCAAAACAAGAGAGATTAAACTATATTAGACTAACCTTGAGGATATTTGCATAACATGACTGATGAATGACTTTGATATTAGATTTTATCATATGTAAGAACTATAAACCTATTTCATATTTAAGTTACATTGTGTGGGTGATAGTCAACCATTCCCAATGTCTGTCACACAAAGGTTCATCGATATCTTTTTGGCTATCACCACTACCTTCGTCATTAAGGAAGGCGCTTTGATCACACCTTTGGATACCGCAATTACTTCCCCATAAAACTCACACCCAATGTTAACGCGCCCTTGCTTAAAGGATCAAGTTCCTGGTCACCTTTCGTGGGTAGGAACCGTTAGGGGTAAGAGTAAGAAAAATACATCCTGGGCACTCCACTATGGATGATTTTCCCTAGGCCTATAGAGATAAAGGAATTGTCATCTAGTGATGACTCTAGGGTTGAAACGTCTATGGTTGCTACACGACAACCCTAGTAAGGTTTTTACACCCCCGTTAGATATCTCGTCCCTAACATGAACATTATTACATGATGATCCAATCAAGCTATCCTCTAATGATCAGAATGGTACTCTCGATCATACATGCATGCACTCACAATGCTGGTACTTACGAACCTACAATAGGCTTAACCTAACAGTCCCAAGGTAGCAATCAAGCCTAGCATGATAACATATCACATATGAAACTACGGTGCATCATAGAATATACGTAACATACATCTCGCAAGAATATAAAGCTCAAATTAAACATGAATATTCATATGAAGATCTAGAATATCACAAAATCATCACCTAGTACAAATAAAATCACTTACTCCATGGACATTGAATCCAATTCAATCATTGTATTCAATTCCTAGGCATAAACTAGGAAATAGTAAATCTGAAGAGAAGAGTTAGCCTCTTTCTCTCTCTACCTACTCTTAAAACTAGGAAAATGAAATTACAACTTTTTTTATTGATTCCTAAACCCTAGTAGACTAGTGCCTCTTTATATAGTAGGTGGAAATGATCCTTAAAGAAGCCCAAAACAAAGGGAAACCCTAGCATCCACGTTGGCATGGGCCGTGCAATAGTACACTGTCCGCGTCGCTCGACCTACGTGCAAAAGTATATGGTCCATGGACTGGAGGCTTTCCTCAGCCAAACTGATTGTGCGGCTTGCACAAAGTCATACGGGCCGTATGCTAGAGAGTGTTCTTGGTTGTTTCAGTGGTGCGGCCCGGGCAGAATATTACGGGACTTCGTTGGGAGTCATCATCCCCAGCTTCTGATGACACGGTTGCACAATAGGGTGCGGGGACTTAGTCTCAAATACCACTTTTTTGGCACATGCCGTGTAAATGTACACAGGTCGTGGCAGTCTTCTGTTCTTTTTGGACTTAGATTTTTTTCTTTGGCGCATCCCATCTATTACCACGATTAAGTGCGTGGCCTTCGGTGTACTACCATTCTCTCGAATGGCCTACAATTATCCTCAACCATTCTTGCGAATAACCTTCACTAAGCTACGCTGAAGTGCTTACGAGCAATCTACAAATAAACTCACAAAATATAATCTAGATGCTCATAAGGATATAGTATCAATTAGGTCTAAATAAGTCACAAAAGGAGGGATTTGGACAAGAAAATCAGCAATGGTCATCTAAACCCCCTGTAATGTAAACCCACTTAAACATAGAAATCTACAAGATACTAAAATATATGCTAGATGCATTAGGAAACATATGCTTATAGTGTCTCAAGTAATTACCTAGCGTCTCAATTAATAAAATTATCACCTAGTCATGAATACAAATAAAATCCCCAAGTAATTACACTACTCAATGGATGACATTGAGCCCAATTCAATCATTGGATTCAATGTCATAGGTATAAACTAGGAAATAGTAAATGAGAAGAGAAGAGTTAGTCTCTTTCTCTCTTTACCTATTCTTAGAACTATAATTACAATAATGATAGATAGATAAACCCTAGTAGACTAGTGCTTCTTTATATAGTAGTTAAAATAGGGAAACCCTAGCAGCCAAGTCGGCACGAGTAGTGTAAAAGCCTAGGGCCCGCGCCGCATGGCCTGTACAAAAGTACACGAGCCACGGGCTGGAGGCTTTCCGCAACCAAATTGATTGTGCATCCCGGGAAAAGTCACACAGCTGCCGGCTGGATGAAGTTCTTGGCGGTCTGAGTGGTGTAGCTTGTGTAGAATCCTATGGGCTGCCATATGGAGTCATGATCTTTTGCTTCTGATGACACGGTCATGCAATAGGGTGCGGGCTGCAGACTGGAGGTCCATGTCTTTACGTTTTGAGCACACGGACTGTGAAAAAAAAAGCATGGACTGCATAGTCTCACGAGCCATCTAGTTGGTACGGGTCGTGTAAATGTACACGGGCGGTGCCAGTCTTCACTTATTTCTTGACTTTGACTATATTTTTAGGCGTATCCCATCTACTTCCACGATTGACCATGTAGCCGTCAATGTACTACCATTCTTGCTAATGCCCTTCAACTATCTTCTACCATTCTTGCTAATGGCCTTCACTAAGCTCCTCCGAAGTTCTTACGAGTAACCTACAAATATGCTCACGAAATAGAATCTACATTCTCGTAAGTTCATAGGATCCATTATATCTAAATAAGTCTAACAACGAGAGATTTAGACAAGAAAACCAACAAGACCATCCAAACCCCTTATAATGCAAACTGATCTAAAATAAGCAATCAACCACACAAAATCTCCTAAGAGATATGCTAAATGCATTAGGAAACACATGCTTCTAGCGTCTCATCAACAATTGTCACAACTTGATGCAGGAACTGAAAGCCATTTCCATGAGATCATCAATGTCATCCCATGTAAGATTTTTCATTACTAAGCTATGTTTGTGATGAGATTTGATTTCGATGTTTTCTTAGTACAATTAACACCCCTTTTAGCTTGTTTGGTTGGTGGTTAGTTAGATTATTAGGTGTTTTACAAAGTATGGGTTTAGAATCACCTTGTGTGGTTATTTTCCCTCATTCCCTAGTTTGTAAGCATGTGGTGTCTAACGTGTTCTACCTTTATGATTTGGTCTATTCATGTGTGTTTTGTGAGCTTATGTGGAGACCATCATGAAGGAAGGTCATTCGCATGCATGGTAGAATATTGAAAAGGCCATTCACGAGAATGGTATAAGAAGGAAGGCCACTTACAAAGTGGTAGAAGGTAAAGTGAAGAAGGGGAGCAAAGTAGAGGGTGAAGAATGATCTAAGTTTTGAAGCAGATTTATGAGAATGATCCAAGAATAACCAGCCTCCAAGGGTGGTACCATTAGATTTTTCTTCTTGAGTACTATAAAAATGCCTACAAGAAATCCCAAAATGAATCAACGGTCCACCCGGAGGAAACAAAACAAAACTGGACTGATTCTGTCATGACTCGCAAATTGTCTGTCGCGACTCGCGAATTTGGATTTCCTAGGATGTAATTTTTCAACACTGTAGAATCGTGAGTCATGAGGAAGACATCGCAGG
>JAULKJ010000006.1:9410892-9425144 GCA_032355405.1 Rubia balearica
AGTAATAGTGAATTAGTAATGATTTAGGATACACGACTCCGAGCTCACTGGTCAAGTATTTCTCTTCTGAGTGTCAAAATGTCAGTTCGGTACTTTATGAAGAAAAATGACACAAGTTCTTATTCTATTTAGGAGGAACTTCTGGAGAAAACCTGGAAGCATCTATCTCACGGCAATAAAGTCCCACCATTTTTGCTTATTGACTCGATGGTTCGCATAAAACTGAAAGAAGGTGATTTGGTTGAAGCTCTATCCTGCTTTGGCTGCCATCCTTCGATTGAGTTCCAGGCATTTTCCAGGAAATGGTGGTTAAAGCTGTTGCAGGAGGACAGGTATAGGTTTGGGAATCAGACTTTGGTGAAATTGATAGACACGGCGAATTCACTGGTAATGAGAACCAAAGCCCAGAAGCTAATCTTTGAGAACCTTAAAATGTCATGTGAAGAACTTTTAACTGGGCATATGAAATTTGGTGTCTCAGTAGAAACCAGAGTTGCTAGAACTCCAAGTTCAGGCCAAACAACTTTGGTGCATAAATGAAGATTTGAATATATTCTACCTGTAATTTGATGGATTTTCCTCGTAATTCATTAACGGGCTTGGAGTTATATTTCACTTTGGCGATTCTTCACTCATTAGAGATTGTCTAAAAAATAAATCACCATTAACCCGTAGCATGGATCTTTCACACTTATGGAAGTGGGGGAGTCTCATGTCGATTTTTTTGCTTTCCCCTTCACTCGGAATTTTCTGTTTCTCTTTTTATTTAAAATTTGCTTTTGGGAAAATGTTTCCAAGTGCAATAGGCCAAACATAGTCATCGGAGAAAGAGGGACCTTGTCGGAAAACTCCCAACATCTTTCTTGCGAGGCTTAATTGACACGTTTTCCCTCACATCCGAACTACAAACCCCCGGCGAAATACTTCGAAAAAGGGCACCAAACACCTGAACTACAAACACTGGTGAAGGGGATAACTCTGGCGAAATATATCAAAGACAGGCACCAAATCTGGTTGGTTAATAAGGTTGATCGGAGCATAGATTTGGACTTCCAGTACAGTTCAAAGGTTAATTTACACTTGTTTTAGTTTTGCTTCTTTAGAGTTTTGGATTTCGACCTCTGATGGAATTCTGCCAATATTGAGGTGGTTATGGGGTTTCAATGGAGGCGTGGCTCTTTGGATTTTACCCTGAACGGTTGTTTTCTTTTAATTTATGTTTTTTTAAATGTTTTTTTGGTTGTTTTTGCTTGAGGTTTGCCAAGTTATTTTTTATGACCCCAAAATTTTGAATCAGGTTCGATCGAATGGATCTGATCAAGTTGATATGGGCTGGATCAAATCAGCTCAGGCAGCAACAATCTGTCGTTAATGGGGGGTTTTAATTAGGATTTAAAAGTAATTTTGGTAAGAATTGAGAACAGAAAGACAAAACGAAGAAGAAAGAATCAGATTCAGAAGTTTGCAGGAAAAAGATGTGGAAGAACTCTCTGAGAGTTTTACAATTTGATATCCAAAACTAGCTAATGAATCTCCTAACCGAATCCAATCTATATACCTCTAACTTGTGCCAATTGTGTGAATAAATCTGTTGTAACCAAATTGCAACACGGCCATCCCACTTGTGCCTTCTCCGGCTAACCATTCAGGTGCAGTGACGGGTAAATCAATCAACAGAGCTAACTTTAAGATGATTCTCCCAAAGAAAGTAGAAATTACCACCATGCCCTTACTATACTCTTAATAACACGACACACCCCCTCCCTTAAACTTCACTTTGTGCTCAAGATGCAATGATGCACTGCAACAATTTGAGCTAAAACTTAAAGATGAAAATTGAATTTGAATAACAGCACTGCCCTCCCATAATACTTCTTCAGAAGGCAAATTGGACCATTCGATTAACCATTGCACCACTTGATGATCCCGAGCTTGCAATAGTCTCATTTGCATGATTCTCTTTGGAAAATTTGGAAGAGAATCATCCAAGTCTTCAGGTGGTAATACTACTATGTTAGAAGGAGGGCTGCCCAAATGTTTTTTAAGTAGTGAGACATGAAACGCTGGATGTATCTTGACTGTGTTTGGAAGCTGTAATTTATCTGAATCCTTTGCAGAATCTTGAAAGGACCAAAGAACTTGGGAGCAAGTTTCATATTTAGATGGCCACTCAGAGTCATTTGCTTATATTTATGAATACTAAGATAAACATAATCATTCACTGCAAACTCTCTCTTAGTCCTCTTTTGATCTACAAACAACTTCATCATTTCCTGGGCCCTGTCTAAATGTTGTTGTAACAATGCATTGGAAGCCTTACAATTTCATATCCAACTTGCATAAAACACAAACTTACAATTTGATATCTAAAAACTAACTAATGAATCTCCTAACTGAATCCAATCTATATACCACCAACTTGTCCTTTTGCTCACACTGATGGCCTGACACATACTTCTCACCACATTTAAATTACAAATGATTGTCCTTCATAAACGTAATTTCCTTTGGTGATATCCTCTTAACAACACTAGAATTATTCCTACCCTCAGATTGTTTCCAAATTCCTCTATCACCAGACTGTTTATCGACCAGATTAGGATTCATGTGGTTACTACCCCCCACATATTCACCCCCTTAGCCTATGTACCTAATATTTCCATATGTTACTCTTGTAGCAATGCCAATTCAATTTTAGATTTAAGATTCGGATTTAAACATTTTCAACAAAGGCTTAAGTTCATCCTTCAAACCACTCATAAAATTGGATAGGAAATACTTTTCAGAATGTTTTGGATTCTTACCAACCATTAGTGTTTTCAATCCTTTGAAATTCTCCTAATAGTCTCTCACACTGCCTCTCTAGCATAGCTTGTTGAAGGATTCAACTGCATATGCTGCTCCAACTTCAGAGAATCCGGAAATAATATCATTGACAAAGTCCTTCCAGCTCTACCACTCTTTAGTCAGCTTCTCGTTTGAAACCATACTTCAGTTTTCCCTTCAAGATAGATCTTCACAGCTTCAACACGTTTAGGATCTGGAATTTGATAGTAGTTGAAATACTTAAGGCACCTTCTCAGCCACTCTTTTGGTTTATACCCATTGAAGTTCACCAATTGAATTCTGGGATGCATAAAGTTTTTGTTTCTTCTAGCTCTCCATTTCTGTGATGGATCTTTAGCTTTCTAGATGTGTTCATCAGTCTTCTTGGTAGACTCCAAATTTCACAAATCTGGAACAATTCTTAGATGCATGAACAGAAAAATCATTATTTTGAACCTGTTTCTCCTTACACAAAATAATAAATATCTCCTTCAATTCCTTGAGCTGAGTATTTTGAGATTCCAAGATCTTCTCCACCCGAGTTATGGTTTTTCTTCGATCTCTGAGCTGATCGCTATGAAATTAGCTTCCACCACATCATACATTGTTTGCCTGAGATCCTGAGACAATTTATTGAACCTGTTCTCCATTACATTTTCAAAAGCCTTGAATCTTGTATTTTCTGTCATTTTTTACAGAGGAAATCTTTGCTCTGATACCAAATGTTGTCAATGGGGGTTTTAAGTAGGATTTAAAAGTAATTTTGGCAAGAATTAAGAACATAAAGACAGAAACGAAGAAGAAAAAAAATCAGATTCAAAAGTTTGAAAGAAAAAAAAAGGAAGAACTCTCTGAGAATTTTACAATTTGATTAGCTAATGAATCTCCTAATTGAATCCAATCCATATACCACCAACTTGTGCCAATTGTGTGAATAAATCTGTTGTAACCAATTTGCAACACGGCCTTCCCACTTGTGCCTTCTCCGGCTAACCATTCAGGTGTGGGTAAATCAGTTAGCAGAGCTAACTGTGAGCTGATTCTCCCAAAGAAAGTGGAAATTACTATTATGCCATTACTATACTCCTAATAACATGAAATAATCTTACTATTTAGATTGTTGTCAAATCTTTAATAAAAAGTCTGATGTGTAATTTAAAATTCACAATGACTTTGTGAAAGAACAATATGAATTGAAGTTAAATGTTTTCCGCATATCTAATCACCTCTTTTATAAAAGACACACTTTCCATCTTCTTCTTTTTTCAAAAAAATCATCATCATTGTGACAGGATTTGGAGGGTATCCTTTCCTTTACATTAAGCACAAGTAGTAATTGACAATACTTACAATTTGAAGATGATATAAACTCATCTCTTACATAAGAGGTGCTAGACTTGTAGTTAAAAGTGTAAAAATCCTCCAATTACATTTGATGGATTGATTTTTTGGACTTTGAATTTTACAATTGGTTGCCCTTGGTACGCCTTAGTAAGCCCGACTAGCCAAAGATTCCGAACCCAAAAAACTCCTTTTCTATTTGCAGATTGGTCATCAAGATATTCATAAATGCGTTAGTTGTGGTATCCCTTGTTGGGCTTCTCAATTAGCCTAACTACAACAAACAAATATGAAACTCTAGTTGCGATTGCTTCATACCCGACCCGACCTTGTAGAACCTTACTCGACCCGGCCGTACATGACCAATCCACTAGAAACCCTACACGAACCCTTCATTTGAAATCCGCTGACGACATAAAAAATCTGACATAAATTAAAACAAAGAAATAACAGTACTTTAAATCCCAACTCGCAGATTTATAGTCCAACATCCTCTTAGCAATTGTAACCTACGACATCTTTTGAGGATTTGGCAGCCTTCGATATCTCTCAATGTGTCGTCCAAGATGGAGCTTTCACCCGAGCTGTGGTGATGCCGCTGCCTGGTGCGTCGGGAAAAAAAAATCAAACCTTGTATTCATGTATGAGAATATTCAAGTCCAGAACGATGACCTCTCCGATGGATTTGACCATGCCGATGACTTTGCCAATGACATGCATTTTGAAGCTCCATTGTATGCTTGATGGAGCTTGCATTCACAAAAGGGACATCCAAGAACATATCTAAAACTAAAAACAAAGAGCAAAAAAATAAAAATAAAATCATGGGAAATATTTAGAAAAAGATAGAAAAAAGGAAATGGTAATGAAGCATTGATAAAAAATAAATAAAAAGGGCCATACTCCATGGGAAGAAGAAAGAGGAGAAAATTGAGGGGTTTTGTAACGGCTAGGATTAGTTAGGAGAGAGGGAGGATAAAAAATGGTTATAGAGAGAAGTGATTTGCTGATATTTTTTTCATCTTGAATATAATGATAAGGGTTGGGTATCCTAAATCCAAATTTGATTAAAGAAAACTTTTATTCTATCGCCTATTATTATTTTCACTTGCTGATTTGAATATTATTGTAGTTACTTTCATTGTGGGCCAAAAAATCAGTTACCTTTCCCAATTTAAAGAAGTTAAAGCTTGGAAAATTTGAAGAACTTATAGTTGGGATCCATTCCCTAAAAGTTAAACTTTTTTTAAAAAAATTAAATGCTCAAAAATATTTTTATTCAGGACGAATAAAAAAGAGAAGCGTGTAGTTAACATGGAATGGAGTGAGTTTTTTAGGCATAGAAGAATCGGAAATTGGTATGTTGAACATAGGTTTCACTACATGTGCACACAAATTTGGCATCTAATTATATTCTCAACAATGTCACATGATGTGACTTAAAAAAAAAGAAAACTATTCAATCGCATAGAGTTTTAATAGTATCTGGAGATACTTAATCTATCGTTCCCTCAACTATTTTGTTGCACCTCTAGTTCAAAGTATTTGTAATTCCTCTGGTGTTTAGCATAAGGAGGAAAGTTGGAGAAGGTTAAAAAATTTCTTGGGGGTGGGGGCGGGGGTGGGGGGATTCTACATCAGCTTCACCAGATGCCTAAAGTTCAAAGTTTCAAGAACAAGTTAGGGGGTTTCAAGTAGATGGTCAAAGAAAAAATTGATGGAATTCTTATAGGTAGGACTTCTAAAAATTGTATTGTTGAAAGTCTCAACGCATGTGATATAATAGTTGTTTATATTGTAATGGGGGAAGTCCTCATTTTAGAGCCATAGAGGGTTCTTTTAAACAAATATGGAAGTCTATAAATATTTCATGATCATATTTTTTTAAAAAAGGTGGAGCAAACAAACAATCTTATAGAGTGGGTGCAACTCCCTAGTCTAGATGTGGTTTATTGGACTCCAAAAAGTTTGAGTCATGAGCCCCTTAGTCATACCTTTATTGCTGGATAGAGCTATTTTGGATGTTGGTAGACTCAATTATGCAAGAATAGAAATGGAAATGGATATAGGGGCACATATGCCTTTCACTATTGCACATATTGATGATAAAAAATCTTTGAACACTAAGACTTAATGTTTTGATAAATGTTAGTTAAGTTTACCCACTGTCACATATTGGGGCATAAGAAAGGGACAATACTTGAAACTGACAGGTCTAATTAGGAGTGTTTATGGATAATATTCTACTATAACTGAATTCCTTTTTAGTATCAAATTTCGGCAAATACAGGACCTACCCAGTCCTAGTTAATCAAATATGAGCACACAAAGCAATGACTTTGTTGAATCTGGGCAGTTCGCCGAATCGACAAAGACCGAGAACACTGCATGATATGTATGTGAACAGTAGAATATGCAATGCAAAAAAGTGTCATCAATTGGAGGGTCGCAATTCGCACGATTCACTTCTAACCCTAATTTAGATTACTTAACTGACAAGCCCAGTTCGGGCCATAACCTCTGAAAAATTTGTTAATCAAGAAAAATTCTAGGCAATAACCTTAGAAAATTTAATGAAAGAGAAGGGCCAATAGCATCGCCGAAATAACATTCCCACAAATAAAATAAAAGAACTAATAATATGGAAAAAAACAAGATGCTCTAAGTTCGTGCAAAAGCACTATGACTGTGTGAGTACTTTTTGATCATTCCTATCATTAAAATCCGGAGTGTTCTTAGAACGACATCACTATGGGTAGATCCGAAGGTTAGAAATTGGCTAAGAAAACACTAGCTCGACTGAGGATTATGGATATAGAAACAAAAAAGTGAACATCGAAAGAAGGAGAAGGAGATGAAGGTTTAAAAGGGGTTTAAAGCAGTGGGGCATAGGTAGATGCTCCAAAATCAAAGCTGATAGAAGATGGGTTAAAAGAAAGAGTGATTGATGATGTTAAAATGCTGGGCCTGCTACCTCCAACGAACAAGAGATCAAAATGGAGCTAGGAGAAAACTCAAAAATACGGAAATCATAAATGGGAAGAGATTGTCCTAGGGAGAGTTAGTTAAAGCCGATGAGAAGAAGCAATGGAATGAGGTTTTTGTTGAAGATCAGAATGAGGTTCAATTTTATGATCTGATTGAAGTAAATGGAATGAAAATGGGAGACATTACTATGGATGAAGTGAAGAGTAGGTTAAAGCAGTGGGAAACTAAAATGTGGTGCAAAATTTTGGGGAATGTTTTTCTACTGGATTTGGCTGAGTAAATTTGCAAGAGTTTGGATGATGGAAAGAGGTAAGTTTTTGGTTAAATTCATCATTAAAACGAATAGAGATGAAATAATGGAGGATGATAATGTATTTTTTTATGGTAAACTCTTAATTATGAAACCATGGTCGGCTGATATAGATCTTTCAGAACCAAAACTGATAGCTGTGAAGATTCAGCTTCCTAATATGTCCACTGCTTATTGGCAACTAGGCTAATCAGTATAATAGTTTTTCCCTTAGGGAAACCAATATGCTAAGACAAATCCACTCTGGATAAAGGACTATCTTATACAAGGATAAAGATAGAAATTAAGATTGGGGAAAAGGTTCCTGGCAAATTCATGTTTCTGAATGAACATACAATTATAGTTTAGCAAAAAATGATTTTTGACTGGAAGCCTATTAAATGTGTTATTTGTAATCTGCTGGGACACAGTGGAGATGAATGGAAAAGGAAAGGAAAGGAAAGAAAAGTTAAAGGACGAGGAGAAAGGGAAAAACTAAAAGGTTTATGTACGAGTGAATGTTAAAAGAGCAGTTGTGAAACTGAATGCAGAAGCTCAAGGCAGGAATGATGCAATTAGAAAGAAGAATACTGATATGGAGGAAGGAAATGAGAAGAATATTCATAGTGGAATTATAATAGAGGATGGTAAAATGTTAAAGGAGAAATGTAAGGAAAAGATGGAAGATAAACCTCCTGACGGAGAGTAATCGGGGAATTTGGAATAGTAGGGGTCTGAATAAGATAAGCAAACATAGTGTCATAAGAAAACTCTGTAATCAAAACAGAATTGGATTACTATGCTTGTTAGAAACAAAAATCGAAAAAGAAAAGGAGGAGGAAGTTAGGAGGAATTTGGGAGCAGTATGGGAACTTGAAACTAATGGAGACATTATGAAAGGAAGAAGGATATAGATACTGTGGAGGTTAGACTTTTTTGAAGTTAAAATACTGAACAAGTGTGAGCAATGGATTGACATGGAATTATGATCAAGGAGAAAAAAAAACTTTACTAAAGTTTATGGGTACAATTCAGGGAAGAAAATGAGGGAGTTATGGGACTTTTGGAAAAATACTGGGAAGAGGAGTATACCTTGGCTAATAGCAGGTGATTTCAATTCACTACTAGAAACAGGAGACGAAATTGGTGGACTATCAGTGGAAGAAAAAGAATGTGAAGATTTTCAGGAAACATTGGAGCTTCTAGAAATGATGAATATAAAACAGCAGGGACTCTTTACACTTGGAGTAATATGAGGATGGCATATGAAGCGTCATAAGTAGAATATAAATGGGAATTATAAATGTTGAATGGCTCGAGGAGTTGGAAACTATTATTGTGATGTAAATAATGAAGTAGTTTCAGACCAATTGCCTCTACTAATCAGACTGGACACAAATGAAAAATTATTCAGAAAACCCTTCAAATATTGTAATATGTATTCCCCATCTAAATGTTTTGAAGGAACTATAAAAAAAATATAGAGGAGTAAAAGTAAAAACAAACCGAAGGATTTAGCTAAAATGCTGAAAGCTCTAGAAAAACCATTACAGAAGAGGAACAAGAGAGAATTTGGGGCCATAGGTGAAAAAGTGATAGAAAGATGAAGAGTGGAGGAGTAAACAAGAAAATATGAATGAGAATCCATCGTTAGAGTCAACTCAGAAATGGAGTTTGAAGCCAGGAAAAAAGTGGAAAATTTGCAAGAAGTTGAGTGAAGATTTCTTCAACAATAACTGATACAATGGTTTAATGAAAGAGATAGGCCATCAAAATGTTGTATGCAGCAATGAAAGCAAGGCAGCATAAGAACTCCATTGTTACACTAAAAGTCGGGGATGAAGTGATAACTAATCAGTTAAAAATTGGGAAACTGTAGGTTTTACACTTCAAGAAGCAGCTAGGTGGGAAGTCAGACACAACAAAACTTGACAAGGAAATGGTAAATTTTGGGAATGTAGTCAGTGTGAAGCTGTAAGTCTATCTAATCAAGCCAGTCAATCAACAGGAGATAAGGGAAGCTCTGAAAAGTCTAAAATCTACAAAAAGTCCAGAGAGGGATTGATATATTTTTTTTAAAAAAGAATTATGGATCATTGTAGACCACGATGTGGTGAAACCAGTGACTAGTCTTTTTGAAAGAGAGGAAATACCAGAAAGCTTCAGTAGTGTAGTAATATCTTGTTAGCACAAGAGTTGTTACTAAGGTATAAAAAGGAAACAATGAAACCTAGTAGTGTATTGAAACTTGATTTGACTAAGGCTTTTGAAATATAAGTTGGGACTTTATGATGGATTGGGTGAAAGAATTGAAATTCCCCTAGTTAATAGTGGGGTAGATTGAGAAATGTGGGAAAAAAGTTTCTTTCTATCTGAATTTGAATGGCAGATATACAGAGACTTTTAAAGCGAGAAAATGGGTTAAACAGGGTGATCCATGCCCCCCTTATTGTTTGTAATTTGTATGGAGTATCTGTCAAGAATATTGAAAAGAGATTACGATAAGAAAATGATAGATTACCAACACAGGTGTGGAAAAGATGGAGTCCATTCATTGTTATTTGCAGATGGCTTGCTTTTATTCTGTGTAGCTAATAGAAAATCAGTGGAAGGGATTAAAATTTTTTGAAACAGTTCCAGGAATCAGGTGGTCTGGGAGTAAATACAAATAAATCAAAGGGGGTATTTTAAAAAATGGATGAAGGGGAGAAATTAATGCTAGCATCTGTACTACAGATAATGAAGAGTGATTTCCAAATGAAATACTTAGGCTTACCATTATCTACAGTTAAATGGGATAAGGAGGACTGTGAGAACTTGCTAGAAAAAATCAGGTCAATGATAAAGAGAGTTGGGGTTCTAGAAATCTGTCACATGCAGGTAAATTAAAAATGATAAATTCAATTTTGCTGAGCATCACTAGATATTGGAGAGGAATTATAAAGATACCTGAAAGTGTAAATAGTAGAATTGTGAAAATTTGTACCTGTTATTTGTGGGGAAGAGAAGAGAATAAACGGGGATTTAATGCACTGTCACGGGATACTATCTGTTTGGGGAAGAAAAACGGACGCATGGGAGTAAGGAATCCAACAGGATGGAATCTTGCTTCACTTTGTCAAAATGTATGGGATATTGATAGAAAAGAAGACATTCTTTGGGTGCAGTGGCTTCAGGCATATTACATGAATGGGAAGGATTGCAGTGAATGCAAGCTTTCAGATTCAAAAAGCTAAGACTGGAAAAATCAGCTAAGGCTCAGAAGTAGAATGCAAACCAAACTGGAGAGTTGTTGTGATCAGAAGGGAAAAAATCCGGGAAGTGTACATCTGCTCAATGGTGGAGATGAAGTTAAAGCCAAATAAATGATAATTTGGAATAAACTAATTTATCCTAAACAAAGATTCTTCATCTGGATTTTTTTAATGGGAAGCTAGCAACTGTAGCTAAGCTTATCAGAAGTCCTACACTTTCAAATTCAAAAGATAGACATCCCAACAAAATTGCAAATATAGCCAAGAAGTATGAAACACTTCGCGAAGACAATATAAGTTACTATGATAACAAACATGTTATTACAGTTTAGAAAATAGACAAAATAAATAGTTCGCACACATTCCACAAAAAAATCGTCGCTTCGTGTTATACAGACTTCATGGCTAGGGGCGCTTATGGTGTATGCCTAGCCCACAAATTAGAAGCTGTTGGGATTTATGCTTAGCCCAAGGATCATCCACGAAACGATAAAGGCGGAGTAATGTTCGAAAAGACTCAGCCATGAACTGAGAAATATGGAGTCATGTCCAAGAGGAATCAACCACGAATTGAGAAAGGCAGAGCCACGTCCAAGAAGACTCAGCCCCGAACCGAGATGATAGCTACCACGATGCAACCCACGATCTGAAACCCTAGCAATACGGAGCCATGATTGCAGTTTACTATAAATAGAGAGCAACACTGGCTCAGGTAGGTAACATTAGACTAAGAAATTCCAATTCTCTAAAGGAAATTACTAACTTGATAGTCATAGCCCTTTCCCCGGAAACATTTCCGGGGCCATTCCTGCAGGTTCTCACATACAGTATGGTGACCACCAGTTATCTTTCCTGGCCAGGAATACCACATCAGAAATCATGTCTCATAAATAATTTTCTTAGCGTGCATCATATGCTCCAAACAATGCTATTTGTTGCTCTCAAATATTTTCTTGCACATGACTCAAGATATGAGTCCTATTGTATCCATCTGCTACATTTGGTTGACAAAAGGTTCATTTACCTTATTTTCCTAATCCACTTCCGAAATTGGGATGTCTTATGCATGTGACCAAATAATTGGACTCCATGGATTCAGTTATCGATGACATGTTTGTGCATTCACCATCAATCGAAAGTATGTTACTTATTCTGATTTCGGAGGTGTGTTTGGTATATAGGGGATGTAGAAGTAATTACGCAATATAAATAGGATTGGTTATAATTTTGATATCTCCAATCTAAGTTACAAATAGGAAACATGTTAGAGTTCTGAACTTTAATTCTCAAAAAGCCTTTTGTATTGGAATATTTTATGAATGGAATAATTTCTTTCAAAACATCTAGAAATCGTTAGTTCTTTCAAATCGGAAGATTTTTCAAACATGATAAGACACGATAGATTATTATACTTTCGATATCAAAACCCTCACCAAAATTATTGGAACCTTAAACATATCACTACTTTTTAAATCCAAATTAGACAATGTAAATATCCATATAATTAGAAACAAACTGACATTTGCATAATTGTTTCCAAAATGCCTACATTATTACAACATTACAAAGAGGTTGCTACTTGTTAAGATTTATATAATCACAAGATGGATAATTTTCAATTTTGCAGTGACAAGTGGGACAATCACTGTGCTCAAATACGTTATTCCGATATGATATGGTGATTTGAAGCAGTACAAAAGGTTGGAAGAGAACGATTATAGAGAATTTTATTCCAAATCCAATTCCTCCTCACATTTCTGATAAACCCCTATTTTCAATCAGTGATCTTCAAGGGATCGATTCTCGAATTGTTCAGTTGCATCAAACTAAGCCATCATTAGCGCATCTATTCACTTCCAAAAATATTTTAAATACCTGCAATGCGTAATAAGTTCTTAATTAGATGCCCTTAACTATCAACTTTTCTTAGCATTTGAAAACCATTGGTTGGAATTGGACTTTCATTCCTAAGAAATTCCAGTTGGAGTATTCATGGACTGAATCTAACACATGTAAACTTACCACTCCCTTCATGTACAATGCTTCCATATTTTTAGCCTCAATGCATTCCTTGATGAATTGTAGAATCTATTGTTTCAAAATCATGTAAAAAGTGCAAAACCTTCCAACCACACTTGTTTATATATGAAAGGTTGTTTGGAAAGATCATTAAACCTATGGAAACTACATTATACAAAAATAACACAAGTGACCAATGGTTGAACCTTTATTTTGCACATTTATGGGAAACAAATGTTGGGATTAACACAAACAAAACATATCATAATTTTGCCCTCTGGAGGTTGAACAATGAACATGCTGCAACTAGGCTGAAGATAGTAACAACAATATCATTCAGTAGCACTTTAAATAGTGTCTCCATTTTTAGTTTTATCGGTGTAAAATTTTGGATGAAGAGGATGGTAAAAATTCAGAGGAAGAGGGTTTTGAAAGTGGGTTAAAAATGATTGCTGAAATATGTAATAATTAAAGGTAATGATGATTAAAATGAAGCTGTTACAAATTCCACCTAGGAAAATTAAACGCACCCCTTAAAAGTCATTTCCATGGATGCACGCAAGTGTTAATGTGCACGTTACCCATTTTTGAAAATTCGACCGTGTCCGATATAAAATCAATTTTGTAATTGTTTATTAGAGCAGTGGTTACATTTAACCCCCATGTTTCTTAATAATAGATGGTGGTTTAATATCAAATGCCGTTAATTGTACATGATTAGATGGAGGTTAATGGAAAACCACTTTCCAATGATTGGACTTCCTCCCGAACCAATGATTTGATATTGAATATATAAAAGATGATAGTTCCAAGCAAGGAATTGGCAAAGACGGTGCAACTGCACCGTTAATGGCCAAAATTACTCTAGTGTTAAAGTGACCAACACAAAGAAAAAGGGGAAAAAAGTCACCAAGTTGTTGATGAAACGTTAAATGCATATATGTATATTTTCTAAGGAATTTAACATCTATTTTGTTATTATTTTGTGGGTAGATTGCAAGGTTTAGGTAGGCTATGGAGACGTCAAATGCATGTATATTTTGAAGCATTTAACATCTCTCGTATTGTCTTTTGGTTACTAGTTTGCTAGATTTAGGTCGGTTTACATCAAAAGGGTTTAGATAACCATTGTTTGATTTCTGTCTTCATTTTGTAGTCTAATTTAGATTTAATAGATTTTTGATTCTTACGAGCATCTACATCCTTTTTGTGAGCTTCATTTTTAGATCGTACCTAAGCATTTCAGATAGCTTAGAGAAGGTTATTCGCAAGAATGGTAGAAGATTGAAGGCCATGAGTCAAAAAGTGGTAGTAGATTGATTGAGGCAATGAAAAAAACAAAGTCTGGAAAAGTCAATCAATGACATAGGCAGTGTATCTTGGCACACCCGTTTCCATAGGTCGTGCCACAGTAACAAGGCTAGGGATATGGGCCGTGCAAATAAGCACGGCATATGCTAAGGAGATTGAAGAAAATACACGGCCAGCTGAAGGGCCGCGGAACTTGGCACGACTCGTGCCATCAAAAGACCCTT
>JAULKJ010000006.1:9436758-9451548 GCA_032355405.1 Rubia balearica
CTAGCAGCAGCCCTAAATAAAACATCATTGTTTTTCACATGTGGTCTGGCATTGTCTTGGTGTATCACTATGTTCCTGCTCAGAAAGGGGGGACCATTTTCTTTTTATTGTTGGGATCACCTTCTCCAATATCAGTTCCAATGTGACTTCATAGGTTATGGATCCCATAGGCGTAGTTATTATTGTTCCCGCTGGTCTATGTTTGCTCTTGTTCTTGGCAGGCATGCACTCTACAAAAGGGAACATTCCTATTTTACCATCAAATAGTACTACTCTGTTGGCATCTACGACCAGTTTGGATACAACACAAAGGAAACTTAGTTTGGGAATATGGCTCCTATGCTGAGTTTTCCTATGTGGGTGGGTTTCATCCGAGGCAAGCAAGTACCTAACTGTTGGCTTCATAAGGTAAAACCATTTCTCATCCATATCAATGACATTATACATGTTCGTAAACTGTAAATTATGTGAAAGGAGTTGAGCTAATGAGAACTGTAACCTTTGTTCTTTGCATTGGAGGGTCAACAATGGCTTGATGACATTTGTGTGGCTCTTGATGTTTTTTGCTGCTATCCATCTTTGAATGGTGCTCTTCCCCATGTGCATTGGTGCTCCTGTGCCACGAACGGTCCTCCTTTTGGTCAAAGGTAATGCCTTTAATGCTTCTAAATCTACAACTTTCTTCCCTGCACCAATTCTCCCCTTCTTTCTCTCCCTTACATCTACTGGTTGCCCAGATCCTATCTGTGGCTTCATCTGAGCCCAGATTGTGCTCACAGTTCTGGTTGAAACCCCCCACCTGGCTGAAAATTCTATTCTTTTGTTGTGCCCAATGATACCATTATTTTCGTGCACCAATAGAAACTCGACCAGAGCTTGTCGTTCTTAATCAGTGAGATTTTCGTGTATCATTCTTCTTACCGTTTGACTCCTGCTGCTGTGTTTTTCTTGCTGGAAAATTTACAAAAAGTTGTTTTATGCTCACCCTTGAGAATTGCTACCTTTTGAAGCTGCTACCCTGAACCAGATACTACAACTGCTGCTATACCTTGTTGCTTGATGATGAAGCAGCAACTTCCTATATTATAGGACCTGAGTTTTTAAAGCTCCGAGTTCTTACCTGCGGATGTTTATTTTCTGAGATCATTTTTAGTTACAGTTATGGTTTTGGGGGGTAGTGGTAGAAAGAGGGAGTTGATTTATATAGGGTGGGCAACTAGGGATTTTGGTTAATTAGTTGAAAAAATCCCCTCCAATTTTGAGGAGGGAAATAAATAAATGGAGGGAAATCTGTAAAGTGCAACTTTGGCTCCAAAGTTTAGTCCGAAAATTTAATTTTCATCACTTTTCACTTTTCATAAATTTGCTACTATTCAACCAAGTGAACATGGCAGAAAGCAGTCCTTTTATATTAAAAAATTGCTTGCAAAATTTTGAGACTTCCTCCTAGGGATGATCATGGGTCGGGTCTGGGCCGGGTCTAATAAGACCCATACCCGACCCTAAGAAAATTTAGTTAGACTCAGACCCGTAGGGTCTGAAAATTTTAGACTCGTACCCAGACCCGATGGGTCTAAACGGGTCTTGGATCCAAAACGGGTCTTAAATGGATCTAATATTCTATTTTATTTTCTTCACTAAATAAAATGTATATTATCTTAAATGCAAATAATTGAAATTTAATATGTATCAAAATTATTTTTTCAAGATAACAAAATATACAATATATATTATTTGTTGAATTTGAAATAAAAACACAAAGAGAATATGAAAGTAATTTAGAAATTTGGGTAAAATTATATATAGTTAGCCTTATGTGGGTCTACGGGTCTGGGTCTTAGTATTTTAGACCCGGACTCGAATCTAAAAATCTAGACCCAGACCCGGACCCGATAGGTCTAAATATTTTGGACCCATACCCGACCCAATGGGTTTAGACTCTGTGAGTCTGGATCGGGTTCTAGACCCATGATCATCCCTAAGCACGATACAACCCACGATCTTAAATCCCTAGTAATGTGGAGCCACGACTATTATCAGCTATAACTACAAGGAGAGCAGCACTGGATCAGGTAAGTAAAAAACTGAGAAATTCTAATTATCTGAAGGAAGAACAATGACTTGATCGTCGGAGTATTTTCCCCGGAATCACTTTCGAGATCTGTTTTACAGGAAGAGCCGGTACACGGTGAATAACAACCACTTTACCCAGTCGGGAATACCACCACATCACTCATATTCATTACTTTATTTTCATCAATATTCACTCCTCTATGATTCAAGTACCCACAGGTGTCGAGATAAAAATAGTGAGACCGAGTTAGCACATAGTTCTAGGGCTCTGGGCCGTATATATGATCCTAGTTACCCCTACCTATCTCTTAAACCTTTTGTGTTCAATGTCGTGTTAGAGGTTTTTTTAATAGAAAAAACCATCATGGTGGGGGGATTTATAAGGCATGATAGTCATGTAAAACAAAATAAGAATTATATCTAGTGATATTTATGAGTAAGATCTTGTGCTTACTATGCTAAAGAGAAACAGTTAAATCTATACAAATAGCTTAAGAGACAAAAGTTTGAGTTACAAAATGCATCACGTTTCTTGTTTGAATTATGTATATTTTTATAGACAAACAAACCTCCACTCCTTATGTTAACTTTCTATCAATGATATATCAAAATTCAAATCCTAATCTTCCATAAGTCATTTGTGTGTATTATCAATGATTGGATTGGATTGGATTCCCTTGTCTTGGCTCTAATAATTTTTTGCCAGGACAATTTTTGGTTTAGTCAAATAGTCTGGAAGTGTCAAATAAGTGCAGGCAAAAGTGAGAACATGTGACTTTATAGTAAAAATATGAATTTACAAATTATACAACTCCTTTTTCATGAATACCATATTTGATTTTTTTTCCAATAAAAAATATTTCATTTATTTGTTTCCACAAGACCCAACAAAGTAAAGCAGGCAGAACATGTGTAACATCATTCATGGTTGTAGAAATCTTTGAATGATAATCCTAATAAGCTGAAAATAGCTGTTGTTTAGTTTCCATAGAAAGTAAGAAATTAGGTGGGAGGATAGGAGACCATATCTTATTGACCTAGCTTCAGTTTTAGCAGACTGATTATGGCACAAGTTACAGAGAAATTACATGGAAAAGGTTGGCTTCCAAACCAAACTATTCATTTTATGAAAAAGATAAAGATGTAGTTGTAATTATGTTGTGCAAAACCATGACTGAATAAGTGGGTGTAAATTGCTACCCAGGAATTTCCTTGGATAAAACTGCAACTCTCAGCCAAGGAAGAGATAGCCCCAACCCTCTTCCATGGATCCGAGGTTTTTACAGAAGAGGACACGAACTCCACCACAATTTGATACAGAAACAATCAACCATTGTTGCCATGTTTTCAAATTTGGATAGCACAATTATGACCATTCTTTCCAATGTCTTTTTTTCTTGATTTTCAACAATTCCCCCAAAGAAAATTAGAGATTAAGCTCTGGATTATCTTGTATGTTAAATTAGACATATAATATACTGTAGTTTCTATAAAACAAAAGCATATAATACACCAAGTGTGTTGAGATATACTAGTTGCCAGTGCATGTTTAATCAAAGGTTAAAGGAATGCACAAACACTACATCTTTACCGATACTCACAGCTCCTAATCCTAATCAAAAGAATGCATGGCCCGTGAATAACAAAAATCACAAAAATATGTTCATCAATGAAAAAAAATTAGGTATTGATACAAACCCCTTAATTCCAATTATATCCGAGATGTTAAATATATAACATCCAATATTGTTTCCATGCTCATGTCATTCTAAGGTGCTAGGGACCGGTAAATAAAGTGTTCTGCTTCATATGTGGAGCACCATTTTAAGCAACAGTTTGGACAGCCCTTTCAAAATTCTCTTCAGCGGATGCTACACGTTTGACGAGTAAGTGGTTCGGATGCGACAGTTTCAACTGGCTGAAAAATAGCAAACATACAAGCTCAAACTTCAGGAAGTTTTCCAATACGTAGAGGCAATTCATATCACAAGAAGCCAAGATGGATTTTCTTAAAATCCAGAACCAGGAACATTAAGCATAAATTAGCAAGCATAGCACTCTAATGCATTCATTCACGAAGAGCTAACATCAAAATGCTGCAAATACAGAGAGTGAACTTTGACAGTCTCATACATTTTAGCTATCCATTTAATCAACTACTGTACATTATACCAACATATTAGCATAAAGTTGACCTTCCACAATCTGCATTCAGACTAAGACTAATTAGTAGGGCTCTCAAAAAGAGAAAGAGGTTCTCACAGTACAGTTTTGAGATTCTTGTTGACCTCACCCATAGTCGAATTCAATCTATTTGTTTCTTGTTTCCAACGAAATCCACAATTAAGACACTAGAAAGGATTTCAGGTTCCAGAGGGGTCTCCAACAGTGAAGGGAAATACTTTGGCTATCTCATGCAACATCAGATCAATGGCCTTTCAAGATACACAGTTTTTATCCCTCATACAATTTGGCAAACTCTGAAGAAGTGGTTTTAACTTCGCATAATACACCGATGACAGGGAGGATCAATTCTCTAAGCATACATGTATGAAGGACCCATCAAAGTTTACAGATTGAGTATAGTTGTTAAAGTAGATACTAGCTATTACTAACAAAACATCTATTCACTCTGATACATCACAATTTCACCATGGAGTTGGAATACGTAAATGAGTAGGGCTGTGCCTAGACTGAGATCTAAATAGTAAATGCACTCTCTGCATAATTTGCTCTTTAGTACATTTTCATTTAACTTAAAGCTGCATTGTTTACTAATTGTATTTGTAATCTGTGATTATTCACAAACTTGCAGATGTAGAGTACAAATCAACATGAACTGATTTGATTGATTTTCTGCAATCAATGATTCACACATGCTCTTTAACCAGAAAAAACAAACAGTCCCTCCTCAAACTTAATACCAGAGCAATCATTAACTAAGAAAAACACTTAATTTGAAAGTACAAGTGTTGAATTTTTGTCCATTATCATATTCAGAAACTTCAATCATATAGACCCGTATTTTCATTCAATCAAATAAGAGACCAAGTCAAAGAATGTAGCAATCTTCTTATCCTGGCCTAATCTAATTAATATGATTTAAATAGTTACCAAAAAGTAGCTTGAGTGTCTAGAATCCTAAAATTGTAGCCCAACTATGTGTAGAGAAACCATGATAGGGTCCTCATACATCATGATCAGAAAAGGGAGACAACTAAAATTTTGCCCCTTTATGAGGGGACTCTACATGGTTGATATCCCCTTAATTTTTTCAGTAAAGTAATAAAAGTGCTTTCTTTCACAAAGCAGCTAAAGAGGATTGTAAACAGTTTTAGTTGTACGCTAAGCAAGACCTCTGTGTTTTCATTTTTTGAGTGCTCAGAAGTGAAATATCTCTTAAATTTACCATGTCCAAATCAAGTTATTTAAAATTCCATAACTAGTTACCTGAAGAACCGAGATGCGGATTTCCCTTGGTGAAGACTGCATACTACAAGATTGGCCAGTGTTTCAGGGTCTTTTGCGTCCTGCATTAAGAATGAAAGAAAAAGCTCAAAATTTGTCCGCTGGTTGATCCACTGTAAGCTCTGCATGTGCCAGGTAACAAAATATTTACCTAGAGAAACACTTAAATGCTAAATCCACATGTTTTACTACATTAGTTATCATAATTTTATATGAGAACTCTTAACACTTCAGAGAACTAATCCTTTTCATCACTCAACATAAGTGAAAATCTTAAATAAATCTTGCCTTGTTTAAGGCCTCAAGTAAGTGTGTCTCAGCCTCACTAAAATTCCCCATGTGCATGCAGCAAACAGCTCTTCCATTCAGGATCAGACATGTCATCTGATACTTCTCGGAAAAGTCTTGGAAGATAAGATATGCTTCCTGTATCTTTGAACCACCCTGATGAATGAGACCACATGTAAGCCAACAAACTGAAATTTCCTTAACATGCAAAGTAGTAGAAGAATATATGTACCACAGCTATATTTAACCATGCGTTTGCAAGTTGAGTTAGGGTATGGTCTTCATCAATTTGTTGCATAACCCTCAACTGCTTCTCTGCATGATCAGATCTGTACATCTTCAGAAATATTTGGACGTTTAATGCGTGCCTGTAAGAACAAAATGATTCTTTCAACTTATAAATTCAACCTCCTTTTATATATACAGCTATACATACATATATATACATACGTATGAAGAATAAATTATCATCATAGTGGCTGCTAACAACAAATAACCACAATGTTGTGATGCCAGACCTACAATTGCATGCCAATAAAACCTAAAAATTCCTATCGATTACGGATGCACGTGGTATTTGAAGGACACAATAAAATACTCTACAAGAATCTCCATAAAATATAACATCAACACATTTTTCTACATCACATAATAAACTAGAATAGCTTACAGCTCCATCGACCCTCCAGCATGGGTATGTTTCAGAGCTTCGGCGTAGTCCTCTTCATGCATGAATATGATTCCAGCAATGAGCCTCAAAATGGGGTTGTTTCCAATTGCTGGATCTGCTAACCACTCCTGAAGACCGGCGATTGTTGCTTCCTGTTTAATGTGAAAAGAAGGCTAGATGAATGATTTGATCGCATCAAACCTTCAAACAAGTGAGAAAGATAACCATACGAATTCACCACACCGTGGTTGCTTTCTACCCATCACGGTTAGCAGATAAATGAAAAACATATCCTACTTGGTATAAATATGCCAACTCAAACAGATCAGCTAACTGAGGGCTTTTAACCAACACGCTGAACACAAAAAAAATGAAAAGTGCTAAATTACTAATGACTTTAACTTTGCTTTATAAAATTACTGTTAGGAATATAGTTGCAATATAGCGTACCCAGTAAAATTAAACACATTATCGTCAAAAACCCAAATTTCACATGCCAAAATATCAGATCACTTGGCACTGCAGCATTGGTGACAAACGATCATTTGAATTCCTATCCGAAATCTAAGTGAGAACAATGAAATAGACCTTGGTAGTGGGGCTGGCGAGGTAGAGAGCGAGTAATTTGACGGCCTGGAGAGGGGTTGCAGCTGAAGAATCGATCTCATTGATCACGAGCTGTAAAATTGGGAATCGAATTACCAGAAGATTATGAGGAAAAACAAACATAAAAGAGTGGGTGCGGTAGGGTTACTTGGTAACTGCCAAGGCCAACGTAAGATCTGTAGACGAGGGAATCTCTCTCGATGGAATCTTCTTCGAAGAGATTGGGGATGTCGCTGTTGTTGATGGCGGCCTGGTATGCGCCGATGTAAAAGTTGTTCCGGAGACCGAATAAGAGATCGGGTGCCATTCCTGATGCTGCGGCCATTGCGGGTTCTCTTCACCTGCTGCTTTAGTTGACAAATTAGATCTTCTGAGCCAAGGTAATGATGATGCAGAGGTTATGACGCGAATAAAATTTCTCGGTTTATTCCGGTCGGATATGTTTTAACCAAACACTTAAAAAGTTCCGTCTCTTTCGACGCTATGGAAAAACATGGATTCAAATCCAATTTTACCATAAAAAAAAGAAAAATTTGCAAATTTGCAAGGTAATCCAATTCAAATTCGAGTTATAAATTACTATTAGGTAAACCAACACACTTTTTTACTCTTGGTTTAAAACATTATAAACCCATAACTTTATATTAGGATAAAATACATTTCTAACCCTAAGTTTTGACTGAAATTGTCAATATATCTCTGCAGTCCTAGAAAGTGTCAATCTAACTCTAACTCACTATCAAATGTGTCAATCTAACCCTAACTATTGGTCGAATTGTGTCAATATACTCAAACTCCCCAATTCTTGCATTGACCAAATGAATTCAAGCATAGCCAAAAATAAAAATGACAAAAATACCCCTTAAGACAAAGAAAATTAATACCCATCAAAACCTTGCTTTGTTGTTGCCGCCGTCATCTTCTTTCTCTATTGCAATCTTGTACGTCTTTGCATTCTCTTTCACCCACAGAGATGAGAATGAGCTGGGTATAATTCTCTTCTCAAAATCTGTCTGAGAGAACGCTGTCAGATATATAACTCAGCCTTTCTTCTGAATCCGCATCACCAAAACCCAAGAGATTCGGGTCGTCCTTATGGCTTTGATTTGCAGTTACTACAACTTGCATTGAATCAACATCATCTATAAAATTTCGATTGCGGTATACTAATGCAAGCTTAGATCGTGGAGAAATTTCCTTTTAGTGCTTCAAATCATCAACTGAGTGCTGAGAACCAACTTCAGAATGCTTATCGCTATAGTCAGGGTTGTTTTTTCCATATCAGAAACAACTTTGACACCATGGCTTCCTATAATTAACAGTGGTGTATACCTAGCACAACTAGAGACTGCTGACTTCTAAAGCCCAGCCCATTCTTGATTCACGAACAACCAAGACCATTCAACCCAGAAATCGAAGTCAACAGCGAGCCGATAAAGAAGGAATAGGATGATCGTGGATTCAACTATAAACTGAGAAAGGGGGCACGTAGACACGAGCTCAAAAGATAGAGATCACGATGTGACCCACGATCTCAAACCCGAACAATGTGGAACCACAACCACGAGAGTCTGTAAATATAGAGAGAACAACAGTAGCTCAGGTAAGAAAAGCTAGATGGAGAAATTATAATTATCTAAGGAAAAGACCGACTTGATTGTCAGAGTCATTTCCTCAGAATCACTTCTATGATTTGTTTTGCAGGAGACGATACTTAACGGTGTGCAGCAAACATTTTACTTGGGTAGATTGCCTCATAATTGGAGCCATCTGTGGGGGTGAATTTTTTTTCCGTTCCATGATCCTTTAGGTAAATTATGGTGTTCACCAGAAGTGAGAGAAGCAACAACCATAAGACATATGAACAAATGGTTAGACGCAACAAGAGCATGAAACCTAGTCAAAACAAAACATATGTTCCTAGTAGAGAAAAAGGAGACAATAGGGAGGATACAAAAGATGAGGAGTAGAAAGAAGAATCTCCTAACACAAACAAAGAAAAGGAAAAGAGAGTGCTCGCAGCGTTCCTTGAAGTGAAAAAGAAAAGTTTGTACAATCAGTTTATGGCTAAGTTCAAGCCGAAATCCCCAACGGTGAGTAAAAGACAAAATCAAGGGCATGAGAGTCTTTTGTATACATATGAGTTGAAGGAGATAGTGGCAGATGATAAGGAAGACAATTCACCATTGGCTCCTCATCTTCGAGATTTTAAGATGCTTAAAAATTTAAAATTCCTTTACATGTTAAAATTTATGATGGAACCACAATCCAAGGGAATTCATGCACTCATATCGCAGCAGTATGAGATTTCGCGATGCAAAAATCAAATTGGTATGCAAAGCCTTCCCGATTTTCTTATCAGGAACAACGATCACATGGTATGAGGACTTGCCAAAAAGAAACATTAAGTCCTGGGCACAGTTGTCATATTTGTTTTTAGGTCATTTCTATCAGAAGCAGAAGTTCACCAAAACAATTGCAAACCTAAACAACATAGCTCAGCAAAGTGATGAGAGCCTCGCAGAATACCACAATCGATTCGTCACAATTTTTTTGCAAGTTTGAGACTTGTCGTTCCAATCCTATTTGGGTGCATTCACAGGAGGCATGTGGTCAGGAGAGTTCTATAAGGAGCTCATGAAAAATATGCCAAAAAACCCAAGAGTGTTGCAAAAAATGACCAAGCAACATGTGAGAACAGAAGAAGCAAATAACCACAAGATAGAGCGGGAGCGAGGCTAGAAAAGAATGACGGAAGATACACAAAAGGGGGTTTATAAAGAAAGAGAGAGGAAACATCCCTTTCAAGGGAAGAGAATCGGGGATGCATGGCGCATCATCCTAATAGACATCCCTGACAAAGTTAAGAAAGGAAATTTGGCAAGCGAACAGGGAATTATTCTGCAAACGGGCACCAATGATAGCACCCCCTGATAAAATATCCAGGGAATACTACTATGCTTTCCACAAAGACCATGGCCATGACATCGAGTACTGTAGAGATCTGAGGAGGTAGATAGAGGAAAACACGAGGAATGGCTATTTGAGCCCATACAAGAAAAAAGAGAAGGGAAGTCGGTACAATTAAGCCAACTGTGGCAAAAACTAGGGCATAGTGACCACACAGAGAAAAAGTCAGAAGATGACAGCAGAAGTGGATTATAATGAGGATACAGCGACTGAGGCTCCAAAAAGGGTGATCATGTCTATACATTGGTCAACTGAATTGCTATCCAATAATGCTTGGAAAGATAAGGCCAGTTATTTGTCATTGCAAGAACCCATCGACAAAATGAAGTAATCACATTAAGTGAAGAGGATGTTGTCCCCAACGCCTCACTACATAATGACCCAATGGTCATAATCGCTAAAATTGGAAATGCAACCGTTCATAGAGTGTTTGTGGATGATGGAATTGTAGTCAAAATCCTGTTTGTTGAGTGCTTCGATAAGCTAGATTTCTTATGGATGGATTTTAAAAAAAGTCAACATCCTAACTTATAGGATTTACTGGATGAGCAGAAACACCATTGGGCAACATGCAACTGCCTGTTACCATTGGCAAGAGCGACATAAATTGCCCCATCATGTGCGATTTTATGGTCATGGATGCACCAAGTCCATTCAATGCCATCATTGGAAGACCCTAGATAAACACAACGAAGGAAATATGGTCTACATACCACTTAGCACTACCACAGAAACACCCTTTCAGCACCGGTTTTTTGAAAACCGATGCTAATTTAGCACCGGTTTTCAAAAAAATGGTGCTAAAATCTTTAAAATTCAATATTTCTGCCAAAAATTTCAAAAACTTCGCCAAAATTTAGCACCGGCTTTCAAACACTAATGCCTATGTAAAAAACCGGTGCTAAAATTTTTAAAATTCAATCATCCCGCCAAAAATTTCAAAAAATTCTCCAAAATTTTAAAACCGGTGCCAATGTCAAAAAAACCAGTGCTAAATTTTTTAAAAATTCAATCTTGCCGCCTAAAAAAACAAAAATTCACCAAAAAAATTTCAAAAAATTCATGAGATAGGCGCAGCTGCACGCAACTGCTCTAAGATAAATTATATTTTTTCTTAACTTTCAAAATCATTTACTTCGTTTGTTGATTTTAACTAATAGTTAAATTGATTTAAATGAATCAATTATCAACCTTTATTGACCTAATATATATAAATAAGAATAAAAATATTTGACGTTAACTAATTAACATCCAACCCTTAATTGATTTAGTATATATAAATACAATAAAATTGTTTGACTTTAACTAATTAATGGTCAACCCTTATTTGACTTTCATGTAAACACTAATAAGTATGGTTACTTTAACTGATGAACGATCATCCCTTACTTGATTTTAACTAATGAACGGTCAACCTTACTTGATTTTGTATATATAAACATTAATAACTAAGTTCACTTTCACAGAGACCCCCCTCTAGCACTGATTTTTTAACTAATAAAAGTCCAACACTAAATTGACTTAGTATATACATAAATACAAATGAAAAGTTTTGACTTTAACTAATAAATGTTCAGACGTTACTTGACTTTCTATATATAAACACTAATAACTAAATTGACTTTAACTGAGCAACGATTACCCTTACTTGATTTTCTATATATGAAAACTAAATATATAAACACTTACTTGACTTAGGCAACAGTAACAAAAATTATATATTTTTGAGCAATGGATAATAGGGTAACACAATTTTGGGCCACAATGTAAATTTTCAAAACTATGTAGAAGTAATCACTGTTGACTTTCGAGGCCCTTTTGTGCACCCATACATGCCCAAATTGAATATTCGCAATCGTATATTATTGAATTATTTTTTGGTGTCACCAATTTCGTGATTCAACAACTTCAACTTTCTTGGAGGGATCTAAATGCAAAAAGTAAAAACTTTACTCATAACTCCAAATTGAAATCCGCTCAAACATGATGCTACCCTATACACCCCATTGTTTTTTCCAAGTCTGTAACATAGTATGTATTACGTGCATAAGAACATATTTGTAATTTTTTTTCCGATTTCTCTTTCTTAATTTCAAGTAACTAATTCCAAATTACTCTAGAACATATACTAGCGCTATCCAATATTTCACTAGAAAATTCATCTATTTAATATTTTTATATTTTGGAAATAATAACAAAAATCATGCATTTTGGAGAATTGGAATATAGGGTAGCACAATTTTAGGCCATAATGTAATTTTCCAAGACTGTGTAGAAGCAATCAATGTTAGCTTTCGAGCCCGTTTCCTTCACCCATACATGCCCAAATTGAAAAGTCACAATAGTATATTATTGAATTTTATTTTGGTGTCGCCAATCTCGTGATTCGACAACTCAAACTTTCTTAAAGCGACCTAAGTGCAAAAAGTAAAACTTTACTCGTAACTCCAAAGTGAAATCTGCTCGAACATGATGATACTCTATACACCCTCCTTGTATTTTTCAATCCCGTAACAGAATATTTATTAACAATGCGGCACAAGAACATATTCGTAATCCTTTTCAATTTCTCTTTCTTACTTCAAAGTAATCAACCTAACTTATTCTAGAACATGTACTAGTGCTTTCCAACATTTTACCCAAAAAATAATTTATTTTTTATTTCTATATTTATGCAAGAATAACAAAAATTGTGTATTTTGATGAGAAGGATAATGTCTTAACAAAAATTTTGGGTCATAGTGTAATTTTTCACAAGTTATGGAAAGACGAAGGTTTAAACTGCAAATTAGAAGAAATTAAGATAAAATTTTTGACGGTCAAACCTTACTTGACTTTAAATATATATACACTAATTAGTAGGTTGACTTTCATTCTAGTACATGGGTCGACCCTTATTATACTTTCTATATATAAACCCTAAATACTAAATTTACTTTAACTAGTTAACAGTTAAACCTTACTTCACTTTGTATATAAACACTAATAACTAAGTTGACTTTCACTAATCAACGATCAACCCTTACTTGACTTTTATGGATCATCTTTAATTAACCATTTATTATTTTTTAATCCTCTAAAATTGTATTTTTGAGACAACACTTAGTTTTTTTAATAGAGTAAAGTGCTAATATGACCCTGACTTTAGGATGAAAGTTCCAACATAACCCTGCAATATCAGAAAGTGCCAATATAACCTTTGATTCCATTGACTTTATAGTCAATTTTTGGATGATTTGAATTTGTGAAAAAGATTATTTTACCCTTGAATTAAAAATAAATAAAAAGCAAAAGATCAAAAGCTCTCTTCTATTTTCCTACCTTGCCCACCGTTTTTCTTTCCCCTGTTTCCTTTATTTATATTTTTGGACGAAGGGTTTTCTTCATCCCTGCCACAATCCCCTTTCTTTATCCTCGTCGCCGTCCCTTTTCTTCACCTCATCACCGAATGGGTTTTTGATTCAGTATCCAATTGCTCCTTCTTTTGAGCAGTGAACAATATCCCGACGGAGGTGATGAATTTCTGCCTTTGTACTCCCCACGGCCTTCAAATCCGGTGCCGGCGACATGGTTTCTTAGGCGAACTCGGTGACTCAGCTTCCGACGGCTAAACTGGAGGTGAGAAATCTGAGTGAAAGCCACAGTGCTAACTTGTTAATGTCGATCTTGATCTGAAAGTTTCATGCATTATGAGATATGGTCGCTGCTTGCTATAAATTGGTATTCCAGTTTCTTAATGTTAATATTAGTGCTAAAAGCTGATGCTTTATGCGATATGGTTGTTGTAAATTGATGTTCCAATTATGCAGTTTACCTCTAGGCTAGGCTAAAGTTGTGTGAGCTTAATTAGGTGCGGACTTTGTGATTTAACACAAAATGCCATGTTTGTTGATACTTGATCCAGCACATTGACTGTTAAAATACTTCATTTAGAAGAAGTGAATATTTGAACTTTTCCTTTTATGTAAACCAACTAATGATTTGAAATTTTTTATTGCAACTATGAGAGTAACTATTCAATTGGTTGCCTTTCATGCAAAACGGGTTATGATTTTACCAACATAGTAACATTGCTTGTATAGTTGTATATCTTGTATTCATATTTTCTTCTGAAACCAAATTTCAAGAGTCGTATGATATTACAGTTTGAGCAGAGGGAGTGGGTTATATGGTACCAGAAACCAAGAGATATGCAGTAGCATAATATACAATTGATCAAAATTAATGTCCGTCTTAAATTATGCCCAAAATGATATGGAACCTCATTCAGAGCATGGTTAACAAAGATTCTGTTTAGGAGACTAAACATATTATTAGTGATCATCTATAGTATAAAATATAGATTACCATATCACAACATAAGGTTTAAGAGCGAAAGGTTTAAGAGCGAAGTATATTTGTAACAATCTAGGATTATTAGGATCTGTGGTATTTGAATTGAGAGGTAATGTGTACTTGTTCTCTTTGCATATATTATATCCTTTTATCCTCTATCTATTACCAAATGTACTTAGTTCTCTTTGATCATTAGGAGTACACATGTTTCTTATTTACCGGAGGAGGTAACCTACTAAAACTATTGAGTGATTTTCCTACTGATAAATATTTTTATTTTCATGCAGTTTTTATTTCTCTTTCACTACTAGAAAGCTAGCTATTAGAGACAAAATTTGGAGACAATCTTTCAAATTTGTCTCAAATACTCCCTTTTGAGA
>JAULKJ010000006.1:9515201-9525545 GCA_032355405.1 Rubia balearica
GAGCATTTTAAAAAAATCCTCCTGTGTACAGGATAAAGAAGAAGATGGTAGTCAATAGGGGTTTGGATGAATATGATATTGTTGCCAGTAGGTTTTTTACGTGTCATGCGCCATTTTCTATTTATGATGTTGTTTTTCATTTTTTTACTTTCTTCTTCTTATTTTATACTTTGTTTTTTATACAATTCCCGATGATGATGTTGAGTTGAATGTTGATTTATGAATGCAGTCAGGTATTGCAAATGTAGAAGTTAGTGTTAATGAGGTTACCAATGATTTTAATGAGTTTCCTGAGAAAACTGATGAAGTGAATCCCAAGCTAACAGAAGACTTTTTGAATGTCGTTGTTAATGGCGATTTTTTATGTTTTCCCTTTTTGATTTTTGTTTAGCTTTATTTTTAATACTATGTTATTTTTTTGAAACTCACATATCTTCAACATTTGTTATTACATTTCTTCATCACGTTTATTTTCATATAGTTTGTTTTGTAGCTTGATGAATTTTGCAAATGATGTGCATTTAGTGGACATTCAGTTGCCAGAATCAAGGAATGATGATATAGAGGATGCTCCTGAAAAGGAAGATGATTTTGATATTTGGATGCAGCCATTGTCTCAGTCCCTCATTTTCAACATAAAAAGAAGAAAGTTGGTCATGTATTGAAGGTTAAAGTAGCAGTGAAGAAGTCAAAGGCTACATTTTCTAGGACTGACAAGGGTAAAGATAAGGTTGTTTTGAAGGGTAAGCAGTGTAAGGATGCAGTTTCGATGATTTTGAAGGCAAGCGCGAGGTCTTCGGTTTCAAAAGACCTTGCCCAATGCAAGTGTTGATGCTTGTTTGGGTAAGGTTGTTTTTAAAATTAGTTGAGGAAAAAGGTTGTCCTTCAAAGAAGGGTGTGGGAAAAAGAGTTGTGAAGCGAAGAATTGGGAAGTCTCCAGCTATGGAGAAAAAGTCGGAAAAGAAAGCGAAAATGGGAATGGATGATGTTGGCCTTGATGATATGTGAGTTTTTCAGTTTTCTGGTTCATTTATTTATTTCGAGTTTTTTGTGACGAGGTTCATATTTTCTGATTATTAGGTTCATTTTTTAGATGTTGATGTTCTATGTTGAATATGTTTACTGATGGTTCATTTTTTAGATGATGATATTCTATGATGATAATGTTTATTGATGGTTCTGAGTTTTTAAATTTTTTAACAAGTTCCGGGAATGAATTTTTAAGAAGGTTCACTGGTTGTTTTTTTAAAAAAATAATTGTTGTTGATGTATTCTGCTTTTCAAATGAGGTTCATGTTATGTATAAAGAGGTTTAAATTTATTCATGTTTATTTTCATATTCTATATAATGAGGTTTCTGATGCATATCTTCTTGATGGTTTTTTTAAAATGATTTTTGTTTTTTTCTTGGTATTTCATAACGATATTTTGTCCTACTTTGCTAAGGTTTCATGTTCCACTGAATGAGGTTCTCTTTTTACCATACTTTTTCCCCTAACTTGAAATTTAAGAACACTTGCATGGTTTCCAAATTTGTTGAGGTCTTGGATGAGTTGAAACCATCTCAGACTAATGTTGTTGAACAGATTGGATTTGGTGGTTTGTTGAGGTCAGGATTAGGCGTGTGCCCAAAGATTTGGTTCAAATTTTGATAAAAAACTTCAAGAGCTCAAGTTTAGGAGGTTGGTAGTAACAGACATCCGCTAGATAAGAAAGACATATTTAACATGTTCCAACTTCTTATATCCCATAAGGTTGTTATTGAGGTGAGTCATAAGGGTTTAGGTAAGGTTGTTGTTGATGATATTTCAATTAGGCATATCTGGATTGAAAAATATGCGATTAAGGATGGGATCATTACTGTGAAGGATTTAAATAGTGTTATCTCAAATATGTTGAGCGAAGATCTAATGCCTGAGTTTAAGCGTATTATCGTGATGTTTATCTTGGCGTGTTTTTTTAGCTCCTATTACTCGTAGCACTGCAGATTTGCACATAGTGAGTTCCTTAAAAGATGTTGATCAGAATTCTAGTTTTGATTGGTGTGGATTTGTGTGGAAGAGGTTTTGTTGGAGTATTTATAGGGTTAAGCATTCACAGAAATGCAATTATGTGAATGCATGTTTGATTATCCCTCTTCTTGCTTTCTTTTACCGCTATCCAATTTTGGGATTTAGTGATCCAATTGACCTTCCATTGCACCAACTTTGGGACACCGAAACTATGAATAAGCATTTTTTATTTATATGGTTACACTTTTTTCCTTAGAAGTAGTCGTCAATTTCCATTGAGTGACAATGGAGTGTTGGTTGGCTGTATTCCGATCAGAAAGAATCCTTCTTCTGCTGCGAGAGCATCGCCTTCGAAGAGCAGCAAGCGTCGCTTCATTGAGGTAGAGTTTCCTGTTGGTGTGGAGGATGACGAGGAAATTGAGTGTAGTTCAAAAAGTGTAAGTTTTCTGATTGATTAACTTCAGTTCCTTTTTTATCAACTTTCTCTTTTTTCTGTGTTGATGTACATGTTTTTTATAATGAGGTTCAGTTTTTGTATGGTGAGGTTTTTTACTTGTATAATTCTTGATGGTGTTGAGTTGCTTTTTGACAAGTTTCTGATTTATTGAGATTCATTTTAAATTATTAATGTTGCTGAGTTTATGTTTTTTGATGGGTGTTCTTTTGATGTCGTGACAATGAATTCGAAGAAGCTGCATTGTTTTTATTTTTAGTTATTTTTTATTGTTGAGATTTAGGTTTTCTATGATGAGGTTTACTGTTCTCATGTTAAGATTCAATATTCATATGTTTTTGTTGATGGTTGTGGATTTTCGTTATGTTGTTGATTTTTTTTATTGTGTTCTAAGATGATTTGATGCTTGTGATCTTCTGATTCTTTTTTTCCATTTTTGTTTTGATAGACTTTGGACGTTGCTATGAAGAAGTTCAAGAGGCTCATTTCAATTGCAAGTGACTAATTTGCTGAATCTTTGTATAAGATAGGTGGAAAAGACAAGGAAATAGGTGGTCATAAAGTCAATGAAATAGGCAGTCAAAAAGGCAATGAAGAAGGTCTGACTGTTCCTGTGAAAAAGGGTCTTGAATTTGAAGTGCTTCTAGATAATTATTTTTATTTTTTGGCACTTGCTCAGATGGATTCATTGATCAAGGAAGTGTTCGGAAAAAAGGGAAAGGCTGCTAGGCTGCTGGTTTGCCATCATTTTACCTTTTCGGGTTCATCAATGACAATCAAAATTCTTATGGGAATGTGTAGTTGTATTGTTATTTAGTTTTGGGATTTGTAATGGTTTGTTGATAAACGGAGATGTTTAGATTTTTATGTGTTAAATTATATTTTGGTTGTTGTTAAATTTGAAGATTGATGATTTAAATATCTAGGATTTGATTTCCAGGTTGTGTTTTTAGAATTGAAATTTTAGTTTGTTTTTTCTTTAACTAGGTTATTATGAATAGTTGATGTTTCTGTGTTTGGAAATGAGGTTCATTTAAATTACGATGATGTTTCTTGATTTTAATGCTCAGTTATTACTATTCAAGTTTTTTACTATTCAAGTTTGTTGCCTTTAATGCATTTTTATAGCTGCTGTAAGCATTTCACCTAAATTGTTATTTTTCTTCTTTCCAATAAGCAACCTCTTTAAATTCCCTCTTCTTTATAAGTTGAAATATGCTTTTTTTTAGAAATATAACCTGCTTCTACATTTCTTCTTTCTGCATAACTTTGCTATAATACAATTAGTTAATAATGTCTAAGGTTCACGTATTTTTTAACGACGTTCATTTATTGTTTAATGAGCTTCTGATTTATACAACAAAATAATTGCACAGCGTAATAAAAGGAACCACTTCCCATGTTTTATGAAAGTAGTGTAAGTAATGGAGAAGTGTAGAATGTGGCAATTGAAATCATGGGATAATGCAAATTATGAGTGAAGAACGTGTATAGTGATGCTAGAAAATAACGATGATGGTTGTTGAAGTTTTTTTAGTTTTTTTTTGTCTTTCAGGCTTTTATGAATAATTGACGTATCTTTTGTTAGTAATGAGGTTCATTTAAATTATGTTGATATTTTTTGTTTTCAAGGTAATCATTAGACTTTTCCATTTCCCTAACCATTGACTTTTACAGCCATTATAATCATAACACCTTTCTATTTCCCTAAACAATTATTTTTTTCTCTTCTCAACAAGGAACCTCTGTAAATTCCTACTTCTATATAAGTTAAAATATGAAATATTTGTAGAAATATAACCTTTTTTTCATTCAAGCTTCTACATTCAAGCTTCTCAACTCTTTTTACGTACTGAACTGAGCAAAAATGGAATCACAAACAACTGATTGGTCTATTCTGAATGATGATTTTTTTATTGAGTTCGTATTGTATCTTCATCTGCTTTGTGATTTCATGTCAATGAGAGGAGTGTGCAATTCTTGGCGGGCTGCTGTGAGTAGGAGGTTCTTCAAGGGGCACAATATTCCTTCGATGAGGACTCCGAAGGAGCAAGATGGTACTGATAGTAACTTTTTTTGTTTGATTAAGAGGTAGATTTCAATGACACTTTTTCTTCTAGAGCTTGGAGGAAGAAAGTGCATTGAGTTTCGGTTTGGGTGGCTATTGGTTTTAGATCTGTCAAGTGGTGTTCTTGTTGAACCCTTTTTCAACTGCTAAAATTCAACTTCCTAATTGTGGAGAGGATTTTTTTTATATGAGTGGTTATACTAGGAAAGCTGCTTTATTAGTTAATCCAACTTCTTGTTCACGTTTTCATCTTATGGTTGTTTTTCAAAATTGTAGTTTGGGATTTGGAGATCCGAGGATGATACTTGGACTAGGGTTGGCACAGATTTGAAATTTTGTGATGTTATTTATTTTAATGTAGGTTTTATGCAGTTTCTTAAGGTAGTGGTGTTCTTGGAATTTGGTATTCTGATCCTTTTGGATCAAAATTTAATGAGGTTCAACTCATTATTTGTGATATTCCTAGTGTGTATTATGATGTTCACTATACGGAGAATCATCTGGCTGAAACCTCTTATGGAACATTTCTTTTAGTTAGGGTCCGTGTTTCAATTGGTACGGACTTTGATATATATTTATATATATATATGTACTAGCTGTGGCAAACAGGCAGTTTAGAAGAATTACTAGTTTGGAAATGATGCACTATTTTTCAGTAACAATGCATCTTTTGTGGTTGATTCGTCCTCAGCTCCTGATGGTATATTGAAGCCAAATTCTCTCTACCTCACTGGTGAAGTGATGACAGGTCATTTCTTGTGCAATGAAGCAGTTGTGTATGTGGGGGCTTATGAGTTTGAAGGGGCTAGGATAGAGCCTTTAGATGCTAGTCACCCCGATCCTTTCTTGTATGGTTTTGAATCGTTGTGGATTGTTATATCTTCATATTAGATTTATGTTTTTCAAATTTAATGTTGTAATTTGAATTCGACTTTAATGAAGAAGTTTCTATTTCATATATTGAGTTTTATGTATTCTGCGATGAGTTTTAGATATTATACACTGATGTTCCTCTGTGAACTTTCTACAGCTCCTTTTTGGATATGAAGTTGTTGCATAAATTAATTTAAATACAAGTACTATAGAAACATAACTAGAAATTGCAAACATCAATGCCAGAAACTTTAACCTCAATATATAGTAGTGAAACATCCGCATAAGTATTAAAAACATTTCTTGTAATTCAAACTCCGCTTCATTAAAAAAAAATGTTATGCCAAATGCTATTGATGTTCCTCATCAGGAAATGAGGTTTTTCTATACTAAAATGAGGTTTTGATAATTTCAACTGAATAGAAAATTACAGTACTTCAATGCAGTATTTTATAAAAACTTGAAAACAGCAACTCCGTGTTGACACAAAAAGATTAAAATGGGTGAGAGTTTAGTGTCTTGGATTCAAATGCATCAGAACTTGACATCTTCCTTTCAATTCATTACAAGAAACAACACTTATTACCTCAGTTCTATAAGAATTTTTACCTCAATCTTTAGTCCCCAAAAAACTGAGGTAAATACCATTGTAGTAAAAAGTACATTCTTTACCTCAGTTTTTTTAATGACGCTAGTAGGTTTTGTGACCGACGTCGGTAGATTTTGTGACCGACGTCGGTCCAAGTAAGAAGGCCGATGTTTGGATACCGTAGCTGCAACATTGTTTAGAACGATATCGATGTGCATAAGGAGCGACATCGATGATAGCAAGAAGGAAGATGAGAGGACTGGAATTCCTGCGACATCGTCTATGTCTATGTCACGGATTAATGATAGCGACATCGTAGAAAATGGCATGCGACATCGTATACACCAGGACACCCTCATCGTGTGCCCGTTGAAGTGGAAGGCTAACAAATACGACATCATTTTGTATGGCCGACGTTGTAAAAAACCCACCGGTTTATGCGATATCGGTATGGTGTCGTCGCTTCACCGGTTTGTACGACGTTGAGAATTAGTCGTGGAGACATCGGTTCTCGTACAATATTATAACATTTAATATTTGATTACACAAACAATTGTTCGTCGATAGCCGTTACATGTTATTAAATGTCCCATAACTCGTGAAATGGTTAAACATCATACTACAATCAATTCTTGTTCAATTAATATCGGAAAGAGTGAGAATGCAAGGAACCAAAAAAACTAGAACATATATTACAAATACATGTTAGAATATATTAAAATACATGTGGTTGATATGAGATTGAAACATTAATTATATTGAACCTCCATTGTCTATGTTACACGCTGAATCTCCATCCATAACTCTCTTTGTCCTATTACAACCAATACACATGAAAAAAATTTATGTTAGGATTAGGAAGTCCCCAATTGATGTACACATAATTTAGTCATGCGCAGAAATAAGTATCTGATCAGCTTATAACATCGCATGTAAGAGAGATCGAAATCGCATAGTCTGACCCCGTAGCGATGTCGGGCATTCATAGATATTTCCATCATTTCATAGCCAATGTGATATCGGTCAACGTTCATTCCTATATCGTATGGGACGATCAACTGTGTCTGACATCGCACATTCAACCTGTGTTTATACGAAGATGAGATTATTATCCACAATCAGCCCTATTCAAAGCCTTTTCCTCACACCTTATGAACAATGCATTATCTTGGAAACACGAACAATATACACTATATAACATGTAACACAATCATCATACTTAATGAAAATATTCAATCATTGATCAATGAGGGGGAAAAACATATACAAGGTATATGGTAATAAAGATGGGAAATGAACATGGAATGGATGTAAAGTTACCTCAATTAATTTGAACTCGGGGATGCTCCATCCTCGGATGCTTGTTGATGTTTGAGAGAAGCAATTTTATTGAGTTATTTAATGGTTGTATTGGTGTGAATGGAAAGGATGGTGTGGAGTTGGGTTTGGAGGAAGAGTGTTGGTGATGGGAAATGGGTGTTGTTGCTAAATAATATTCACATGAAACGGGGATGGGGGATACTTTTTGGTAGCTTAGCAGTAAGAACGAGAGCAACATTACAAATTAAATTTCTATCTATGGTCTTCCAAGCGCTCTACGGGTTAATCCTAACTCCCGTAAAAAGGTTGATGGTTTTAACGACCCTGCGGGGTGCGGATCACTCTCGCATCTAATGGTTGCTACCTACACAAAGTTTAGATCCTTTAAGCGGGAGTGTGTTAGCACCGGGAGTGAGATGACGAAGATGAAATATGGAGTCAGGAGGATTAAAACGCATCTCTAATTACAGAGGTGGCACGATGGTTTTGAAGGGAGCTAAACCTTTATGTAACATTGGGAATTCCGGCCATCTCCACACTATGTGACATAAGCATAAGATTAGGTTTATAGTTCTATATGTGATAGAATTTAGGATCAAATTCAAATGACGGTAATGTTACACAAATACCCCCAAAACTTGTTAATTCATATCTCACTTTGCTTTAGTTATATGGTCGTAGTTGCTAGTACAACCCCCCTAATCATTTTAAATACTAGTATATCTTTGGATGACATCGGACTTTCCACTAGTTACTTTGTTGTAGTTAGCAGTGAGTGCAGGAGCAACAAATACAAATCTTATCTTTGAACGCATCTTGCGGGTAATATGGTAAAAGAATGATCCCCTGGGTGCGGGTCAAATACTTAGGTCAGTTATTCAAGATCAGATCAGTATTATTATTTTTACATAAGACATGAACTTCATTGCAACTCCTGCCCACGATCGACTTCATACATCAACTTACAACATCAAATAACACTACTTCGCACAAAATAAAGACAACGTATCAACATGTCTACATAATGTCAATACACACATACACTTAATGGAAAACACACCAAGTCCCACAACAACAATCATCTACCCATACCCAATACATTCAATTTTGCAGCAACCCCAACAAGAATTTGAACATGTTTGTACCAAACAAAATCAAATTCACTACAGTCAACGCCTTAACAATGAATGAACAATTGCAACTGTTTTGGGTGTAACAATACCCTGACCCTGCCCAACCAAATCTTCTTCGACCTCATTCGGACTATCCATCCTCATTACTCTACTACGAAAATCTTGCTGGGTCATTGAACTTGCAGTACTGCCCCTTCTTGACTCAAAGCACGACAGGCACAACCAACCCCTGCCCTCCATGAAAATTACATGATAATATGGTCTGCCTGTATTCCTGACCGTTTCGAACACGAACACACTCGTTTACATCAAACAAACCTGACAAACAAATCTTTCGCAACACCTACGAGTCGGGGTGTAGCTTATCAAATTCATTCTTCACCCTCGTCAAGAATTTGCACAATGCAACACTCTACACAACAAAAACACTAATATATAGCAGTATGTAACACAACAACGCTTACCAATTGCACGGGGTTTTGAAAAACATTTTTTCCAAGTTATTTTTTTCCAAGTTCGAAACTAGGGTTTATATCACAACTGGGTTTGCCTTGAGCAGCAGATAAAATTTTTGAAACATCTGAGCAGAGGACAAATGTTTTTGGACGGAGATTTTGTGAGGTCGAGACAACAGAGCTCCTACGCAACGGCGGAATTTCGATGGAATACACGATAGGCGATGAACACGAACAAGCAATTTTTTTTGAACCAACTCAGTGTTTAAATCAAAGGTTTGTCAACCCACAAAATTAAGGGCATAATTGTCCAAACTTTCAAATTTTGGGTCAAAGGGCATTTTGATCATATTAAGTGCTACCAACACCATCAGTGTCAAGGTTAACACCAGAAGTGCTTCCAAAGTATATTGACACTTATGTTAAATAATTAGTATTTTTTTCACTTTTAAACATTTAGGGGTTATATCGCATATTGGCACTTTTTGCTACGATATAGGTTGTACTAGTATACCACCCAAAAAAGAAATCACGTTTAATGTTTTATGCCCAACATATCCAAAGAAGCTGACTATAAGCAGAGAAACACACCGCAACCTGTCCCTACAAACTTCCACTCCACTCTTAATGGTTTAACTAGAGATTTAAAAAGTAAAGATCGAAAACTCCAGATCTGCATTGCATGATGATCACTGTCATGCCTCTGCTTACCTATAACACCCTGATTTTTGCCTTCTGAAGTGTGTACTGCCAAGCCAGATGATATGGTTGTCTATTTACCAACAAGAGGCATAATTGCAATGCCTAGTACTTGGTAGTTCTCAGCCAATCCCACAATCCTCAAACACAAGCTTTGGTAGCCTGCACTTGTAGCACTTTTTCATCAATTATATGAACTTGGAAGTTGAATTGAGATTCCTTTTTTAACAAGTTCCTCCAACAGTGTACATTTTTACGTCCCCTATCAACGTGACGGAACAAAAGGACAGCAATGACGACTTATAAACACTTGACCTTCACAATTCACTTCATTTGAAAAACTTGTAAAGAGGTTAGGGTGCTGATTGAATACTAATGAAAATGTTGAAGTTCAGTTCTACCTTCTTATTACTGAGTAAAAGAGACAACCAAGATCAGGTGGTGTTTTAGCTCTTTAATTGGCTCAACAACTGTGGCTTCTTTAACTTATACTGTTGGAACCTCTGCCTTGCCTATTCTAGGTAATCAAAATCAACCTTGTTGACATGTTCCTGAAAAGGAGAAGTTCAGTAAATACAACCAACCTCAATTGAGTTTTCTGCAATAAAAGGGGCATGAACCATGCCTTGTTTGTTTCTAAGCATAGTTCATGAACCCGTCAACACAATACCGATATAATTCCCCATAAGCCCCAGAACAGATGGCTTGCAAGTGTATATTTCTCTACTTCTTGAACTAGCT
>JAULKJ010000006.1:9526086-9537908 GCA_032355405.1 Rubia balearica
TAACCCCTCATTTCGCAGCTCAAAAAGTTGGTCCATCAAAATTTTATTCACCTTGTCTTTTTTCCTCCATGGTCACTTCCATCATTTGACACTTATCTTCAACCATCATTAATTTTCCTTGCTTATGAGTCATCTCTATCTCAGCTTCTTTGACCATCTCACCAACTATAGTTTAAAATTAAGCATTAACTAATACACTAAGATAGAGATCCATTAAAGTTAAGCTGAATAGGTCACAAACCTGTAACAAACGGGATGGAATATCCTTCTTAAGAGCAATAGCAACCTAGTCGTTTTCTTCACCACTAGATTGAGGCATAAGCTTAGCTTTGCTAGGGTGCATATCAGGAATAACCTTAGACTTCTTACAGGGGAACTCTCTAACAAAGTTTCCTCCTTCTTTCCCCTTTTGCCATTTTTTCCAGATTTAGCCCCAACCTTAGATAGTGTCATCCTTGCATAGCATACGAGATTTTTAAGAAATGTACAGAACATGTAAGTAACCATAAATAAAATATTTACAATAAGAACAACCTTGCTTTCCTTGAAGACAATTAATCTTCATGACATGACGTAACATTTCCCTAGCTAGCTGACTCTCATTAGTCAGTCTTCCTACCTTAAGTTGAGGTTCAATAATAACATAATGATTTCAAGAAGGCATAAGCAAACCTTCTACTTCTCTAATAAAGAAATATTGGTTTTTCCAAAAACCCTAATTACTAGTGAATTTGTCCACAAGGTGCACATTCATAATTGTTGGGTAAAATGTATATAAACCTATGGAACCAGCACTACACAACTTATAAAACTTAAGAAAATCCTCAATTTCCATATTCTCGTTAGCATCCTTGTATAATTTTAGGCATCTAGCTAATACAGCTACACACCGTGGATGCATTTGAGAAAGAGCTACATTATATCTACGAAGATTTTTTTTTAATAAAACCAGGGATAGGTAATGACAGCCTATACAAGATGTGATGTACACAAACGCTAAAAAATCCTGAAGGAGAATCTCGTACTCTCTCCCTTACCTTGGGTAGCATAATATCATACTTGTTCAAAAAAGGATGGAATTATAGTAACTCTAACAAAGAGGTACTATTTACAATACTATCACTATCATCTAGGTCCTCCATATCTTTATTTTCAGCCACATGCTTCTTCGTGGAACTGACATCACTGTCCGTAACAAATCGGGTAATATAGGAAGACGACTTCATTCGAACAATAACCATATTTAAACAATAGAATACGATATAAGAAAGTACCTTAAGTTTTAAGACAAAATCTTTTAAAAAACCCAGCTACACGTGGTATTATTTCGAGTACGCCCCACAAAAAAACACTAAGAACTTTATGTAATCTTCGCTTTCTTGTGCCTCAAAAAGTGCACATTTTTAACATAGGTAAGTTACTCAAGTTAATTAAAAAAGAGAACCAACAATCGTTAAATGAGCCCGTAGTGATTACTTACCAATAAGAACGAACAAATTTTGAATATTTTATCTTTACAAAACAAACATCTTAACCCACGAAGTCCCACGGTGCTTCGCGAATAGTGTATTTTATAATCTACATAAGATGTACTAATAAAAAAACAAAAACTATACTCCCTTGGCATTTCATTGCTAGGGGGGCTTATGGTATACACCTCCTTCAACCACAAGGAGTTCAAAACAAAGATAGCATCTCGAGCCTAACAAACTAGATAAGCGAATAACTTGCTGAAGAAAGGACGAGCATCGCCAGACTTCCCTCAATCAAGCGAAGCCCAAGACCAGAATAGCACATCGCATCTATCGAGTCAGATAAATGAACCATAGTAGGAGGATGAATGTCACCCATGAAACCATGACCAAGGAATAACGTGGACCAAGATCAGCAAAAATTCTGGTGATATTCAACTATAAATTTAATAACCTAGAATACCAGACAAGTAAGGGCATTTTCCCTAGATAATGTTTGTATATTTATCATACACTTAGGCATCAGAGGAAGATCACGGGGACTTCCCATGATCTTGTTTTGCATGTGTCATGAATCTAGCATGGAACACTGTGCTGATTCCAGATATTATGATGGTTCTGAAGGAATTTCCCACATCAGTTATATTTGCACATTACTAAATAAGACTAGGTTATATCAACACATATATACATTACTTTGGATTGGATCAATATTTATGTCAATTAATCAGGGTTAAATCGGTAATTTTTTTACATAAACAAGCTTCACAGAAACAGGGTTATATCAGTACTTCTTAAATAAAAGTATGGTCATATTTGCACTTTACTAAATAAGTAAGAGTTATATCAACACATTTATAAATTACTTGGGTTGGATCAATACTTATATCAGTTACTCAGGGTCAAGTTAGTTTTTTTTCTTGGCATAAAAAGCTGCCAACATGAACTTCATTTCAACTCCTGCCACGATCGACTTCATACATCAACTTACATCAAATAACAATACTTCACACAAAATACAAACCACGTATCAACATGTCTACATCCTGTCAATACACACATACACTTAACGGAATACGCACCAAATCTCATAGCAACAATCATCTACCCATGCCTAATACATTCAATTTTGCAGCAACCCCAACAAAAACTAGAACATGTTTGCACCAAGCAAAATCAAAGTCACTGCCATCAAGGCCTTAACAATGAATGAACAATTGTGACCGCTTGGGTTACAACACCCTGACCTAGCCCAACCAAATCTTCTTCGACCTCATTCGGACTATCCATCCTTATTACTCTACTACGAAACTCTTGTTGGGTCATCGAACTTGTAGTACTACCTCTTCCTTATTCAAATGAATCGAGCAAAACCCACCCCCGCCATCCATAGAAATTACATTGATAATATGATCTGCCTGGATTTCTGACTGTTTTGGACACAAGCACACTCGTTTCCATCGAACAAACCCAACAAACAAACTTTTCGGAATGCCTACGATTCAGAATGTAGCTCAACGAATCCATTCATCACCCTTGTGAAGAATTAACACAATTCAACACTCGACACAACAAAACATTCAGATATAAAAATAGTGGTGTGTAACAGAACTACGCTAACCAATTCCACGGGAATTTGAAAATCATATTTTCCCAAATTCGAAATTAGGGTTCATATCACAACTGGATTTACCTTGAGCAGCAGGTGGAAAACATTAAACTCATGAGCAACAGACGGGAGTTTTTAAGATGACTTAGAAATTTTTTGAGGTCAAGATGACGGAGCTCCTACGTGGCAGCAGGATCATCGCGAACAATTTTTTAATCAAAACAATGATTAAATTAAAGGTTGTGGGGTCCACTGAACTAAGGGCATAACTGTCCACGCTTTCAGCTTTTGGTTTAAAGGACATTTTGATCATTTTAAGTGCGATCAACACAGGAAGTGCCACCAGAGGGTTATATAAGCACTTTCATTAAATAGTTAGCGTTGATTTTTTAACTTTCAAATACTTCAGGGTTATATTGACACTTTCACAACTATATAGGTTATATTAGAATACTACCCAAAAAAAATCACGTTTATTGTTTTATGCCCAACATAGAAGCTGCCCATAAGCAGAGAAACACACCTCAACCTGTCCCCAGGAACTTCCATTCCACTCTTAATGCTTTAACTAGATACTTAAAAAGTAAAGATTGAAAACTCCAAATCTGCATTACATGATCATCACTGTCATGCATCTACTCACTATAACACCCTGATGTTTGTCCACTGAAGTGTGCACAGCCAAGCCAGACGATATGGTTGTCTACATACCGAGAGGCATAATTGCAAGGCCTAGCACTTGGTAGTTCTCAGCCAATCCCACAATCCTCAGATACAAGCTTTGATAGCCTACACTTATAGCACTTTTCTATCAATTATATGAACTTGGAAGTTGAATTGAGATTTATTTTTTAACACGCTCCTCCAACAGTGTACAATTTTATGTTCCCTATCAACATGACGGAACAAAAGGACAGCAATGACAACTTTTAAACATGAACTTCACAATTCACTTCATTCGAAAACTTGTAACGTGGTTAGGCTGCTGAATGAAAACTAATGAAAATGTTAAAAGTTTAGTTCTACCTTCTTATTACAGAGCACAAGAGACAACCACGATCAGGTGCCTTTTTAGCTCTTTAATTGCCTCAACAACTGCGGCTTCTTTAACTTATACTGTTGGAACCTCTGCCTTGCATATTCTAGGTAATCAAAATCAATCTTGTTGACGTGTTCCTGAAAAGGAGAAGTTCAGTAAATACAACCAACCTCAATTGAGTTTTCTGCAACAAAAGGGGCATGAACTATGCCTTGTTTCTAAGCATAGTTCATGAACCCGTCAACACAATACCGATATAACTCCCCATAAGCCCCAGAACAGATGGCTTGCAAGTGTATATTTCTCTACTTCTTGAACTAGCTGATCCACAACAAGGTTACTGTCTCCGTCATCTGCAAGAAGATCTCAAAGGCTCAAATAAAGCTAAGCAGGACACTCTTACATTTCTTTCCTTTTAAAGAACAAAAGAGAATAGGAGTTAACCAACTCTATCAAATTAAATTTCAAATTTACTGATTCCTCTTGACGTTCTATAATGGCGTCCATGAAAGAATGATTAGCTAACACCTTAACGGATGTAAAAATCATACAGAGGGATTCACAATTGAAAAGAGAAGGACACAATGTGGGCATTCTAGAAGAATGTCTTTTTTCTGAAAACTTATATCATTGTTTTCAAAAAAAAAAAACTTATATCATCTCTACAATGAACAGAATCGTAGGCAATTCCAATCCATGGGTATTGATCAACATTGAACCTGCCAACCTGGCCTATGCAAAGATGATAACATTAAAGGAGTAACATGGAAAGTAAACTTGTGGATTTATGAAATGGCATGGTTGTGTAAATTCGGAATATGGTGGCCTCCATTCTTCATGGGATTTCCTTTCTTACAAGGATTAAGAACTAAGAGTGATCAATCTTCATGTACTGGCTTCTAAACAGCCTAAGAGATGTGATGTATAAAAGTAATGTTATTTCCAGAGCAGTCATTCATCTTCTAGTGCATATTTGCCTTTACAATCATACAAATCTGCTATAATTGGTAAATCATTGTTCCGAAAATAGCTATGGAAAGGTCTCTTCTAAAGAGATCGATGGGTAAAAGGAGTATTAGGCTTTGTATACAGCAAGATTGGATTAGAGAAGGGTTTTTTTCTGTCAAGACTAGTTTAGCAAAATTAGCTTTGTTGTTCTCATTGAGCCTGAGCCAGAGCCGGAGGTGCTACAAGCCTACAACGGGGAACACACTACAAGTTGTCCTTCACTTCAGTGAGGGTAAAACCAGACAAAGGCTGCATTTGCATTGAATGATACTGAAACTTGCTTTGGGTTACAAAGGAGCTTGGAACTCATACTGTTTGCAAATGAATTTCGCAATTATGCAGATAAATGATAAAAAATTAGTCATCGTACTAGTCATCTCACACATGCACCCTAGCCCTTCCGTAAAACAAGCAAGGAATATAGAAAGGAAGGTGGAGAAATGGATAGACCTAAAATACCTGAACACCCCAAATAGATGCAGATAAATCGCTTACGCTCCTCCACACCTGTTCCAAATTACTAACAATATGAGGGTTGATCAAGGATCAAAATTTTAATGCTCAGTAGAGCACATAAAGAACAGTCATATAATCCACGATCAGAATGATTAACTTACTTGGATATTTATTGTAGTCTAAAATATGAGGTGTTTCTGTATGATAGTCAGCAGCCATTTCACAAAAATGGTTTGCTATATCAAAGGCAACGGGGTTGTAACTCGCATATTCATAATCCTGAAAATGGGTGCAATATAATAGAGTACCAATTAATTCTTATGATAATAGGAATACAGCAGAGAGTACGGGAGGGAAGAAGAAAACCAAACATAGGAGAAGAACACAGTGCTGTGGTTGACACCCCTCTACATGTGGGACAGTTACTGGGGAAAATATTGGCGACACTAAAGCCCTATCAAAGTAAAAAACAAGTACACAGTTTTTAACATGGTTACATACATGGAAATACACTATTATAATCATTTGAATAATAGAAGATTTTTACAATGTGCGTGCTTTCTCACAGTAAATAGAGTTTCATTACCATCAATTATACCCTTTGTTTGTCAACCCCATTTTGTAATGTCTATTTATACTAAAACCCAGTGGGGATTTTAAATTGGGAACCTAATTTTAGACATCGTTTAGGATTTAACAACTACTCCACTTAGAATTTAGGAGTAATTATTTCCGCTTATAGTTGATTTTGGAGAAGTTATTCCAACAGATGAAGAGTTGAAGGAAAAAATAAGCAGACAATGGTGCTGAAAATTCACAACCAAAGCCAAGCTTTTTTATTTGTTTTTCAGCAAAACAAGCATAAAGAGAAATATTATGAGTCACAACTGGACAGAAGAAATATAGTAGGACAATCAAGACAACAGAAATAGACTTTCTTGAGAAAATGAAATGCAGTGAAAAAGAAAAATAAAAGACACGAACTCAAAAGATAACCCAAAACAAGTTATCCCAGTATTATAAAGTAAGCAATGTATAGATACATTAGAAATTAAGAGGATTAGTTTGATGAAGAACAAAATAATCAACTTATTCCTACTAAAAAAAGGAAAAAATTATTATCCATAATAGATGCATTTAAATCATTGTCAAAAATTGAATATTGTCTTTTTTTAAATCAATAACCAGGAACAAAGAAAATGAGTACCTCCCTAAGAAACAGCATGCTTCAGTAAGAAGAACAATGATTCCAAGTTTGAACACACTGTAATTCTAACCAGTACTTCCTCCGTCCCTCTATTTTCTTTGCACTTGAGTTTGACACAAAGATTAAGAGAGAAATGAATGTTTGGGGAAGAATGGAAAGAATGAAAGAAAATAAAATTACGAAATCATTATGAATGAGTGGAGGAGACTGAATGGAATCTTTCCAAAAAGAGGAATAAAGCAGTGTGAAAAAATATGACATCCCAAAAAGGAATGTGTGAAGATAATAGTGGGACGAAGGAGTAATCAAAATCACGTCGTACTAGAATGAAGACCGGTTTGACTCTGCTGACTCAAATCAATTTTGCACAAAAACTGAATTTCGAAAGGAAATGATATACTCCATGTGTCCCCCAATGTCCTAGTTCACTATTCATCAATGAAGCTGATGTTATTTAGACGGTAAAATTCATAGATATATAAATGTGAATATTTTCGTGTGTGATCTTTCTACATTTGCTGTAACGCATTTCTTTAGAATATCTACTTTTTATAATTTTTGGTTATACGTAATATAGTTTTTAAAAATTTTAAAATCATCCTTGAATAGTAAAAAAGGAAGAACTAAGACAGACATGGGGGGAGTATGTGAAAGAAAAGTATTTTCTAAATATATTATATCTGAAATATATAATTAAATATAATCATCATGTAGTAACTTTCAGTCCCAGATAAAGACTAACTTAAAATGTTAATCATGTCTTGATCCCAACTATAATTAGGGGATTTTCTGTAAATTGCCTTTTATTGATCAAAGGCATCAGTTCCATTTCTTCCACAATCTCCAAATAAACAATAAGTGAAGAAATAGATCATTAAGCATGCTTGTTGGTGCATTATAAAAAGAAACAAACGAGTCGCTCATTGATAAGTCTTCCCCCTCATCAAGGATCTTCAAAAGGCACTTAAAAAAGAATTACGGACTTGTTATGAATGTTCTAACAGCAGCTGAGCATTTCTCCAACTATGTAGATAATATAAGTTTACGTGTTCAATTGAGATTTCAGACACATCATGTCATTTATTTTCAATTATGCCTTTACAATCCCAAGCCCTAATTGGTCCTCTCTTTCTCATTTATCTAATTTGATTGGGTCTCTGGGGAATCGGAAGATCTTTAATGTGATTGTCCAAAATACTTGTTGGCATGTTCTTTCCCATTTTACTCTATTAATTATGTTCACTCCAACTTCATTTCGTTATAGTTTAATTACATACACGTTTGGTTTCATTTAAAATATCCGCACATCCATCTCAACATTCATTTCAGATACCTTTCTTATTTTTATTCATGCTCCATTTATTCACCCAACACTCTGAATCAACCATCCCTCTCTAATAACTGTTTCAGAAAAAAATTCGTATCTATACTATTCCTACTTTACGATCATCAAGCAAACAGGGTATTCTTATTATTTCATTATGAATGTGATTTTACATAGATTTTGTTTTAAGCTCTGCTATAGCAGTAAACCTTTGATGTGTCTAATTTGGTACTTGCACCTTATCCTTACTCATTTTGTTGATTAGAACTGAATCATCTGTGAATGGCAAATGCTGATCAATTCCTAAAGCAAGAAAAGGCATGGTCTTGAAAGGGGATCCTTTCTGCATACCATATAATTAGAGAACTCTCCTAGCATTCTTACACTTGTTATTATGTTCGAACACATACCTTACAACAATACATAAACCTACCTTCACCATTTATCGCTACTAAAAGGACAAGAAATAAATAACTAGAGACACTTACTATTATGGTTATTGATCTGGTCTCTTCATCAATCATGATGTTGCCATACTGCAAGTCGTTATGGCAGAAACCCACACGCTGATGACCAGTCATCAGGCTCCTCTCCAGGGTAGATATTTCTTTTTGCAAGGTGTTAAGAGAAAGTGACACAAATTCTTCAGTTGAACACATACTTTTAGCCACACTTAGCCAATTACTGGAAAATTAGGCATGCAGAGCATTGTTAAGCATCTCAAAATCAATAGGAATACAGTTATCTGCTGAACTCAATGGTATGATTTCCAGTTTACATTTAAATATTTCATTTTTCATGAAAAAATCACTTACAACTAGACAAGCATACCACAATCTTTCCCAAAGAAGGACAGTCTTGGGGCCAGGCATATCAAGACCATGAAACTCCCTCGTTTTGGCTGCTATAAGGGCAGATATCTCTGGATCACGAAGATCAGAAGCAGAGAGAGTCTGCAATGGCAAAGTCGAAGGCCGGTGTTATGGTTGATTATTAAATATATGAGAATGCAAATATATTTTGGTAGAAAGGCAAACAATTTACCATGAGGTTCTCACCACATAAAACATCTTATTATTCTGTTCAATGATCAATGGTATCTTATACTCCCTCTGATTTTTTAAAGATTGTCCCCATACAAGATGACACATTATTTAAGAAAAGTAAAATGAGTGGTGTAGATTGTATTAGGAGAGTAAAAAGTAAAGTGAATGGATGAAAATAGCCTAAACTTTGCCAAAAGGAGAACGAGTCATTATTAAAAAATAAAACAAAAAGGAAAGGAGCCAATATTAGGAAACTGGAGGGGAAGTTGTTATCTTCTCAACAGTAAAATCATATAAAGCATAACGGCGAATAAATCTTTGGCTGAACAGTTGACAGGACTCCACGAATAAATCTTTTGGTTAAACAGTACTTCCTCCATGCTGCTATTCACTTATCATTTTTCCGTTTTCAAGACATTTCTAATCATAAATTCAGTACGTATCAAAATTTTATAAGCTGTAATTATAAATAAAAATAGAAACATGGCTACAAAATTGAGGGTGGGAGTGAGGGATTAGTAAAATGTACAAGGAGGGAAGAGATGAAGGTACCCGAGCACGAATAAACTCTTCAATACGGCCTGTGGAAAACCTGCCGAGCAATCTGGGGCCTTGCCCCTTTTGTGACATAAACTCAAACGTCTTCATCTCATTGTTGCGGTCAAAAAATACCTCCACCCCTTTGCCGTATATCCTCACCAACACTTTCCTGGATCGTTCAGTATTAGTGGGCCATTTGATTTGGTACACTTCATTAGTCATTGCTCCTTTGAGTGGGATCACCTGGACATTTCCGGGGTCGATGGTATCTTTCCATTGGGAAGCTAACGATTTCAGAATCTCCAAGGCCTCGACGGGGATGCCATGATTGTGTTCGACGCCAAGGTTTTGAATTGGGTTGGGTTGGTTCAGAGCAGAGCCCATGAGAGTGGGGAAACGGAGGAATTTTGTGCCAGTGTTGATCCGATTGATGGGCTTCTTGAGAGGGAATGATATGAGGTCTGGGAAACCAACAGGGTGGGAGGCTGCTGAATTTGATGACAGTAATAGTAGACGTTCGAGAATGAATCCCATCCGGAAACTCTGGTGTGCACGTGCACGTGGACCAGCAGCTAAGTTGACCACTTTTTCCGACTATCCAAACTAATAAATTCATTTATTAATGTATTATTATATAATTCAATATTTTTTATTAACGGATTGGGTCATTAACCACTTTTGTGTTTTGTTAAAATCATGATGGTCCAGGGACATAATAGTTTCTTGAAGGAAGTTGTAACCGATATCAGTTGAGAACAGTGACAAACAAGTGGGAGAAGAGCTAATACTTGAGCTGCTCCTCAACCCCACCTCTGAACAGGTTCTGTTAGCTAGTGGTTAGGGTAGTTAGTAGCGAGTTAAATAGTCATGAATTCAAATAGAAGAGACATTCGTCGGTTGATGAAAATTGCAGATCAAAACCAAGTCTCTCTCGATCCCCTCAACTATGTTTTTCTTTGTATTTTGGCTACGAATTTACTAGTATACTGAATTTGGAATACATGTTTATTACCATCGGTATCAAAGCTATCAATTTGGGAAGGGACTGTGAACCTACACAATTTAGACTATTGTTTTTGTTTTTATCATGTATTTTTGGTATGTTTGCTAATGGAAGTTGATGCATTTGATGTTTTTTTTGTTAAGATGTGTATTTGAGTTTGGTTATTGTGTGTTTTTGATATTATGTTTCGAGGGTTTTTTGGTATTATTTTTGGTATGTTTGCTAATAGAAGTTGATGCATTTGATTTTTTTTGTTAAGTTGTGTATTTGAGTTTGGTTATTGTGTGTGTTTTGGTATTATGTTTGGAGGGTTGTGGTTGACATTTATTTAAGGGTTTATGTAGGTGGGGTGCTTATGATTCATTGGAGGTTTTATTCCTTTTGGGATTGCTATTCCTTAAGGGTGTTGGGCATTCCTGTGGTTGTGATGGTTGGGGTGTGGCATGACATATTAGGTTTTAGATGGGTTGATTAAGTAGGGTTATGAGCATTAGGTTTCCGACTGTTTGACCTAGCAGCGAAGTGCGAGGTGTCCCGGCTCTCCACTATCCAAATTGGTGAATCAGACTCTCAGTTTTTTGGTTAGTATACATATACCCCCCAGTTTTTTAAAAGTGCACTTATACCCCTGAATTTGCTGTGACTTTAAAACTCATAACCCTCCTGGTAGAGTCCGAAGTTAACCTATTATTTTTCGGTGTTGACAAATATTGAAATTACCAAAATAACCTCCACTTTATTTTTAAAAAGTTAAGGACCATTTTACCCTTCATCGAAGTGGGGCCCACTCTTCATCAACATTGATATAAAATGCCTTGTCAAAATTTTGAATTAAAAACAATGCAATTTGGACTAGAATTCAAAGCTCTTCATCCCCGATTTGCCCGGGCGATATTTAGTTCCTGTTTCCAATGCTAATTCCAGCAAATTGCCCTCGTCTGTGTCGGATTACTAGAACGGATTCAAGATATGGGGTGAAATCCAAAATTAGTTTCTAATTTTGGGTTATTTCTTCAGGGGCAAAACAATCATTTCCTTTGAGTCCGATAATGACAAAAATTGACCAATTTTCCACATGTCACCAGGGGTACAAATACACTTTCAAAAAAGTGTAGGGT
>JAULKJ010000006.1:9574361-9591862 GCA_032355405.1 Rubia balearica
TGCGGCGGCATCCATGGCGGAGCCGCCATGGTACGACGGTGGAGTGGGGGAGTTATGGACGTTATACAGTAATCTTAGAGAGAAGCAAGAGAGATTCCAGATGAGAGAGAAATTGAAAATTATTATTAGTTTTTCAAAAAAAACTAATAAACTAATAAAACTAATAAGTTTTTCAAAACGGATCAGGTCGAGTCGGATCCAGCAATTTGAACACCCCTACTCCAATCTATTTTAGTTAAATTTGACGGATTGGCAAATTTTGAGCTGGGTAACTAAGACGTAGACGCGTGATCTGAACTTAGGTGCGGTGCAAATGTGTAAGCATTAGTTTAGTTTAAAAATTATGGTCATGAGCATTAGTCTATTCATCTCATTGTGCATCAACCGAGCCTTACTTTTGACTTATTTTAAAAATACTTGAGTGATCTTTTACATAAAATAGTCAAATCAATTTTTTTTAAAGTTTTCTTAACTCTTTAAACTTATCATTTGAACTTTTGAATTATTCAAGCACAAATTCAACAGCTAACGTCTTTAAATATTATACTAAAAAAGATAAAATTTATTGTTTTAAAATTACATTACGACAAATCTAATAAAATCTAGCTTATAATTGGTGAGATGTGCCCCTGAAAAAGACTCCTACATTATGACGAATCATTGCAAAATTTTACTTTTAAGGTACGATTTTACTAGTTTATACCTGGAGTTAGGACAAGTATCTCATAACACAATGACTTATTGATAGGTCATCATAAACTATTCTAGATTAGATTCTTCATTACGAGTGGGGGATATTATCCAGTAGATTATGCACCAGATTTCAAGGACTTGCAACAATGGCTGGTATGAATGGCGAAGAGACTCACTGCCCTGTTTTCCGATCATACACACTTACTTTTCATCGATGATGTTGAGATTCATGTCTTCTGTGAGCTTCACTGTCATCCCTGCCATCACTAGTGGAGAATGACCTATTAAAGGCGGAGTTCAAAGGCGGTTCAGCTTAAATGTTCAGGAACTTCCTTCTGGAGAGGATTCCGAGCTCAGAACCAGGTCGCTCGGGGAGCCCTAAAAAATCAAAGGCAGTTCAGTTTCGTTGGAAGGCGGTTATAAAAGAACCGCCTTTCATTTATGTGAATCAAAGGCGGTTCACTGAATAACGGCCTTTGATTGAGAACAATTAAGGTAGTTGTGCAAAAGTGACTTCTATTGTGTAAAGTTCGGGACTTAAAACAGGGATAAAAATCTAGTTCTGAGTCCCAAACCTTTTTGGCTGAGGCTTCATGAAAGAGAGAATATTGTTTCGCGTTCGTAACATCCTCTGACTCTTATTCCGCTTAGGAACCATGTTCGGTTCTTTGTGAGATAGTAGCAGATAAGTTCTGCTATCAGATCAATTAAAACGGGAAGCTTATATTTAGCGGGTTCAAGCCTCAGAATTTGGAGAATGATTTGTGAAGAGGCATAACCCACTCCTTGGGTTTTCTTGTGGAACTAATTGGTGAAGGTATGTTGAAGTCAATTACTTATTAGATTTCATTCCATTCAATTACTCATATTAGAAATTGGTTGAACTAGTGTTTATGTGTGGAGTTTGTTTTTTTGAGGGGAAGTGGGTTGGATTAGGGTTTATGTTGTGTGTCATATTATTTTAAACCATACCCCATTGTAGGTACGTATACCTGCTCTTTTAATGGATACAATTGAACTCATCGGTGGTGATCGTAGGGATTCACCTGATTATATTACCTTGGTAGAACTGTTTGTTTCATTGGATTTTGAACACGCTTCAAGGAAAGGCAGATCTGTGCACGTTGCCCATGTAAGGATTGTAAGAATGATGCATATGTTGGGAGGAAGAAGTTGCATAAGCATCTTATAATGCAAGGTTTTCAAACTACTTATGCACACTGGATATGGCATGAGAAGGTTCACACGATTATTGATGATGTTGTTAAAACTAATGAAGGGATTTCTTACGTGGGAGACGATGAATTTGATGAGATGGTGGGCAATGTAGCTAGAGAATTTCACGATAAACCGGAGGCCCTAGAAGCGTTGATCAATGACAAGAAGTCTGCATTTTATGGTGGGTCCGAACATTATGTTTTGAGCTCTACGTTGTGGTTAATGAATTTGAAAGCGAAGTACGGGTGGACCGAGAAAGGGATGACTAAGCCACTTGAATTTCTAAGGGAATTGCTTCCAGATGGCAATCTGATGTCGGATAGGTCGTACACCTCTAAAAGGATTCTTTGTCCAATGAGATTGGAATTGGTAAAAAATTATGCTTATTCGAACGATTGTATGTTGCATAGAGGGAAAGAGGATACAGATAGAGCAAATTTTTGTGTGTGTGGTGAGTCTCGATACAAGTTGAAGCGGGGAGAGATTGTTGTGGGTGAAGAAGTTGGTTTCAACTCGAAGAAGAATACCCCTGCAAAAGTTTTATTGTATTTTCCTATTATTCCTCGTTTGAAGAAGTTGTTTCCTTGCAAAGAGGATGCTAAGTTAATGCGCTGGTATGCAGATAGGGTTAGACCTAGGGATGATGTTATCAGTCATACGTCTGGTGGTGAGCAATGGAAGAAGTTTGATGTCATTTACCCTGAGTTTGCATCATAGCCTCGTAATTTGAGGTTTGGCCTGTCAACCGATGGAATGTATCCATTTGGTAATATGAGCCGCGCTCATAGTTTCTGGTCTGTAATGTTGGTAATCTATGATCTCCCCTCCTGTTTGACAATGAAACGAAAGTATGTGTTGTTATCATTGATGATTTTGGGTCCCATGCAACTTGGTGATAATATAGATGTTTATCTTGCTCCCCTTATCGAAAATTTGGTGACATTGTTCAATGATGAGGTTTGGACTTACGATGGTCTTTCAGAAGAGTATTTCACTTTGAAGGCCTTGTTGTTCTGCACTATAAACGGTTTTCCCACTTATGAAAATTTGTCTGGATATTCCGTGAAGGGGTACTACGCGTTTCCCATTTGTGAAAGGGAAACCTCATTTTGCCAACTGAAACACAGATGTAAAACTGTTTACCAGGGCCACAGATAGTTTGTTTCTAATGGGTACCTGTGGCGTTATGCAAAGAAGTGGTTCAATGGAGAGATCGAGTTACTCCCACCGCCGGTACCGCTGACGAGTGAGCAAGTTTTTGACAGGGTCAAAGAATTGCAAAATGACTTTGCAAGGGAAATCAGAAATCGTCAGTAGAAGGAAGTTGGAAGAAATGCTTCATTTTTTCAAACTCCCTCATTGGAAGGATTGAATGTCAGCCACTGTCTTAATGTAATGCGCACTGAGTAAAATGTGTGTGATTCATTGGTTGGTCCACTGTGAAGGCTCTGTTTGGGTCCGGTTACAGAAGAGGATATGTGTTATCTCCCACCTGCATGTTTCTCCATATCTAATGCAGAGAAAAAACCTTTTTGTGAGACCCTAAAAAAATTGAAGGTGTCCGGCGCATATTCCTCTAACTTAAGTTCATGCGTATCGGTGAAGGAGTTGAAGTTGTTAGGTCTTAAATCACATGATTGCCACAATCTAATACATGAATTGAATTACATTGCGATAAGGCCGTCTTTTCCTTCCCATGTCAGAATTTGCATTACGAAGCTTTGTTTGCTCTTCAAGTCCATTTTTTTCAAAAAGTATTACCGTTGCAAAGCTTGACAAGTTACATGCGATGATTGTTGAAGTGATATGCCATATGGAGGTGTACTTTCTGCCATCATTGTTTGACATTATGATCCATTTAATTATCCATTTGGTCTGTGAGATCAAGCTATGTGGTCACATATTTTTTAGATGGATGTATCCTTTTGAACGGTATATGAAAATTTTCAAATATTTTGTGAAGAACAGATATAGGCCAGATGCAAATATAGTGCAACGGTACGTGGTAGATGAGGTAATAGCGTTTTGTACCAAATATCTGAAGGTGGTTGATTTGGTTGGGCTTCCCAATTCTAGACATGAGGGCTGATTTAATGGACGGGGTGTTCGAAAAGGTAAGCTACTCATCCCCATTGTAGAGGATTTACGTGCTGTTTATTTATACGTATTTCGTAACCATGATGACGTTGTTCCATATATTGAGGTTCACATGAATCAGATATGCGGGGCTCATCCTTCATTCAATGATACAGAAGTTCTCTAACAGCACACTAGCATATTACGTCCTGGCTGCGCGTTTACGTGGCTAGAGCTAGACATCCTGAAACAGTTAAGTGGTGGATAGCGTGTACACCTCTTAGTATGGTGCTTTCATATTGAGGTACGACATCAATGGTTTTATGTTTTGCACAAAAGCAGTGGATGATAGGGGTGTGTCCCAAATAGTGGAGTTTCTCTTGTTTCGATGGTGCTACATGTCGCTAGGTCTGGTAACAACAATCCAACCTATACCCATACTTGTTATTTTTTAACCATAGTTGAAATATGGGAGCTTGATTATGTGACCATGAGAGTACCCATTTTTAAGTGTGAATGGGTGGATGTTAACAGTGGTCAAAGAACGGAGGACTTGGGATTAACTTTGGTTAATCGGAGCCATTTATCCTGGAGAGAAGATCCATTCATATTGGCAGGTCAAGCTCATAAGTTTTTCTATGTCCAGGACCCTTTTGACCCGAATTGGGAGATTGTTGTTCAGGGCAAGAGGGCTTTTGTTGGTGAAAATGATTTTGAAGATTTCATCGATTTTGGGACAAATGATTTCAACTGTGCTACAGACGATGATTTTCTGCTTGTAGAAGATGAGGTGAGTTTGCGTGTGCATGTTGGAAGGTTGGACCATGATGATGTGGTATGGGTTTATGCCCAAGGCAAGATGACCAAAAGAAGGAGGAAATTGAAGAAGAAGAAGAAATCGAGGACATGATTCATGGGCTTGATTCCAGTGTTTTGTGAAGATGGACATTTCATGGGAAATGGTTATGATCTCGGAAATTTCTCGACACACTTGGTTATAGGTACTTGCTTCCCTTTCTTCCTTACTATGTAAGAACATGCAACAGAACTTGTTGGGCTAATATACATTGCTATTCAAACTGCGAGTAACTAAAAATATGCAAAAGAAACCATTGTCATAATCAATCATGCATTACAAAATTCAAATAACATCCAAAATCATTAATCCAACTGCGGTCATAATCATTCAAGTAGTCTAGTTAGGAGCTTTAAAAGTAAACATTATCCCCAGTACAAGTCTAACTTATGTCACACCGAATAGCATTGTTTTAGGCGGGGTGTCTAGGACTCTTTGAAGGCTCTCTCGTAAGCACATTTCTTTTTTTTCCAACTTCCATATGTGTTCCCTTAGTTGGCCGACTTCGTCCCGTACACATTTGTAGCAATTCTTCATGATTTTGATAAATTTTGACCCAAACTCCTCTGCAATAACATTGTACAAATAGCAATTAAAATAAGATCGGTAAAAAAGTGAGGATTGATTTTTAAAAAAAGTAAATTTACCTTCTTCTACCCTTGCTCTCTTGCGAGGCTCGACCGCATCAATATTTTGGTTGCACCACTTGTTCTCGTGAAGTATCCACATTTTCTTCTTAAAGTACTGCTTGTCAAAGTATTTACACCCCTTTTCCTCGCCATGAAAAGCCAACCCATTCACACCTCGCAATATCAACGTAATCAAGTAAGGCAGATTCTTGATTATTCTTTTCGATGTGGCTACACACATCATGTGCTTAAATTTGGGCCCTTCCATCACATAGTAAACATCATGAGAGTTGAGTAATTTGGCTCAGTGATTTGACTGGGACTGGGAGTGGGAACTATTGACCGAGCTATCATCTCGTACACTATGATTCTGGTCTTCCTAGGTCATGAGGATTGCGTTTAAAGTATTTCACACTACAAGCAATTGGGTAAATATTTGGATAGTCATCATTAAGCGGCCATTCCCCTTTATAATAAACATCATCTAAAGGCCCATCCTCCACTTGGGGGTACACATCATTTAGGCTCTTATAGGGGAAATCAATCTTTTCATTTGTGATCCAAGGACTAATCTCCACATTATACCCGTTCACCCTAGTCCAATAACTACCTGAACCCTCTACCTTATATAAATTGGCATAGAATTAACAAATCTCATCAAAATAATCAGGTTCATTCAAACTAATTTTTTTTAGCAAATGTTGATCTTCTAAATATTTAATGGGGTCGGCTAACCCAATGCTCTTGAACAAACTCAAATCTATTATATAGCTATCTAATATCTTACCATCATCCCTTAAAGTATTGAACCTAGTTTGGGCTTCGACAAAACAAATCTCGCTTTGTAGCCCGGATTCCTTGGTTGGCTTCCTCTGACGGATTTTGCCCAATGGCGGTAAAGTGGTGTGATTGGACTTGAAGATGACATGGTGCTTCCCGTGTGTGTGAGATAGTTTGAATTTGGGTGAGGGATGAAGTTCCATGCCCGGAATGGATTTATGGTTTGTTATAATGATTCTCGATCTCATTTTTTTCCTTTTATCGGAAACTGTCTTCTGAGCTCGGAACAAACTCTTCTACTTTTTGCAAGGGCCGATTAATAGTTCCAATATCAGAACAACAATTTGACAACAAATTTTAAAAAATATGATTCAGAGTTTCTAGTCCTGAACTAAATCTTGGAATTTATTAGTATTGGAATTCAAGTAGTCATTTTACATCAGCTTATGTCCTGAAAAAAGTGAAAGAGTTCGGTACTAGGGTTCCAAACTCAAAACTCATGTGTTCGTCCTTTCAATGGATATATACGATCAATTTACAAACTCCTAACTAATATTCAAGAAATATGGACTTAAACTCAAACATTCTTATGATTGGCCATGTTTGTTCCTGAAAACAACTCAGAGTATGAAGCGTTGTTCCGGACTCGAAACAGTTACTTTCGTCTTAACACATACACTTGATATTTAGTTCTGAGCTCGTAGGTTGTTTTCAGTAAAAAATAAACAAAGATAACCTTTTTCCTAAACAAGATCAATTTAAATCAAGAAATGATACCAGAGTTCGGAACCTTAGTTTCGAATTCGAAACTACGATAATCATCTTAGTAAGTCTTTCTTCATATTCAGTTCCAAGATTGTATCATTCTTGTCAATAAAAAAGCTTAAAACACCCTTTATTCCTTTTGATCACATTTCATCTAGAAAAAAGAACAAAAAGTTTCGAGCTCGTGACACATGCATTTTGTCTCAGTTCTTGCAATCCCGAATAACAAGTTCAGAACTCTGAACACCTTCTTGGAACAGTTTTCCAAAGACAAGACATTGTTCCTCTGTCGAACGTGTTTCTTAAAGTATGGTAATTGAAAGTAAAAAGCCATTAACTAGCATCACATAAGTATGCCTACAAATGATAATCATTTAATGTAAACAACCATTTAAACATTACAATTGGTCAAAGACATGATATCCAAATCTACAAGTTGTTTGTCATCCAAAAATGTATCCAAATTATCATAAACTCAACTTCAATAAATATTTTAACATTATATCAATTCAAAATAGTTTAACTTATCTTAACCATCATCCCAACATCTCCTCAATCTCGGAATCAGTTTTCTTTGGGTCGGCACCCCCATCGTCAGCATTATCACCCTTGATTTCATCGTCATCAGAATATATAGGTATAAAGTTTGGCACTCCCTCGTCGTCGCTAAGAAAAATCTTGATTCTGGTGGAATCGATGAATTTGTTGTGCCTAGCTTCAACCTTAGCTAACTCTTCAATCGAGGCACCAACTTCATGTCATGTACTTTTTCACGGTACTCATCCAAAAACCTCGCCTCCTTGAAAAGACAAACAATAAATATGAAATACATGTTAATAAATGTTATAATAATCAATACTAAAAAGAATTAAGGTTTTTCTACTCAGGATATTAAGAAGCCTTTGCTTTCAACATCGCCCTGTCCCTACTTCTCTTGCTGGCCTAGTAAATAACCCGAGAACCGTGCGCTGAACATATACTCACTCGTCATTCAGAACCAAATGTTTGTGGTCAAACCAAACCTCTTCATATTACTCCATGTGCAAGTTTTTGAAAGGGAACAACCTTCCACTTCTTGATCAATGTCGTGATCTAGCCACCATACGAAAGCTCATTCTTTTTACCCGCTGTATAATTCAACATATATATAAGAATTGTGTATCCGGGGTTGAGCTTGACACCCTCCATCACGTAATAGAAAATTATTATGTTTCCTATCATAGGCTTGCACATGTGGCCATCGGACAGAAGGACATTCTGACAAATCCACTCATATATTATCCTATTCTCCACGAACAACAGTCCCACATCGTAGCTCTCGGCCTGCCCCAGTGCCAATCCCAACCTATTGAAATATTTATTTTCCATCACTACTGGGCATAACGGGGTTACCTTCATAACCCCAAGCCAATTCTGTTAGTGGAATATTTAAACAGGTCCACCCTCGTGGACGACCTTCATTTTAGTCGGGTCAGTATATTCCATACCTAGGGAATCATTAGTTGAATACTTTGTGATGAGTACAGTCACAAAATTTACAATAGTATGCTCCTTACTATTACTACCCTATCCTAAATTAGCATAGAATTGTAGGACTTCATCATAATATACTGGTTCATCTAATATGAGTAATTTGTCGAAACTCGAGCTCTTCAATTTTTCAAACAAATACCCTAACCCTAGAGGCACAACATCACAAGAACAAATAGCCTTAGGATTACTACACTTCCTAAGATTGAATACCACATACCTTTGCTCCGCAATACGGTTTTAGAACCGTTCCGAAGCACCACCAATGCTCTGTTGGGTTGGTCGATGACTCTGGGAAGACTCATTCCTCCACCCACCGCCTGATTTTCCACCATGTTGCCTAGGAGCCATACTCAATTTCTTGTTGTACAGAGGAAGTTGAAGATTAGGTTACGATTTCGTAAAATAGGGGATTCGAACAGGGTAAATTAGGGATTTGCGGTTTATGAAAATCCAGCCCTTATTTTTTTAATATAGAGTAATTAGGTTCTAATTTCGGAACCTAATCTGTTTGAATTAACAAAGGAAGATGTTGTACCTAATTCGAACCTGGAAGCCGACGGAGTTCCGGACTAGATATATAATCGAGCATTTTTTTAAAAATGGAGCATTAAAGGTGGTTTTCAAAAGGGTAATTAAGACCCATTTCTTTTCAGCATGAGTTCCCTCTCATTTTTACCTCCTAAAACCCTCCCCATACCCTTTCCCACAAAAAAATCACAATTCTCTCCTCAAATTCTCACTTCCATTGCAAAACCTTCACAAACTCTAGATCTTCATCTACTTCACATATTCTCTTAATAATCAACACCACAGAGCTTGGATTTTGGGATTTTTAATTTTTACATTGTGAAAACTATGGTCTACCTACAACATTTCTAGATCTAATATCCATCTATTGTTCAAAAGATAAAAATTAATGTGTTTGTGATGTCGTGTTGAGGTGGTGAGATTATGAATCACATTTTTTTTGTTTTCAATGTTCTTCAAGAAGATATATACATGGTGTGTGCAATATATTGTGATTCATTTAATTATTATTTTTTAAATGTTATTCCTCCTTTGTGAGCTAGTAATTTGCAAGTGGAATATATTGATAGTTGTCTTTGATTCTATTCATGAAAAAGGAACCGAGAAGAACAAACGGGTACAATGGAAGGATATTCCGATACAATAGGCGATGAAGACGTTGAGGAAGAGGGGTTGGATAGTGGAAAAATTCATAAGAGAAGAACCTTAGATAATGAGGAAAATGTAAGTATTATAATGTATTTTTTATTTGTCTCTGTACATATACTGAAAGGTGATGGTCACGAACTTATGTCTTTTAACATAAATTATTCTATTAATACATTTTTTAAATATGTTACTACAATGTTATAGAGACCATGGTAGATTAATGTTTCACATCCCAGGCAACAATCACGTTTACTCTATTTTCTTCAATACCGATGCGTTCGTTAAAATGTCAAGGGAATAATGTAATGAGGGTTGGGCCCTGACAAAAATCAATGTGTGGCTGTCTATTGATGTTGCATAATTCTATTCAGTTTTCAGTTATTGTTATTGAATGATACTAATTTTAAATTTTCTTATAAGTACAAGAAACAAGCAAATATATGGGAATGCGACTACTACGTAATGTTCATGAGGATATCCTAGAAATCTACGAGGTGAGTACTAAAATGTTCGTAAGCATATCTTAGGGATTATATTTAAGCAACAAAACTTGTGGAACTAATTCTTATTTTCTTACATTGGTTGTTTCACAAATTTCTCCAAGGGTTGAAAAGTCGTATAGAAAAGAAGATATCAACAATGCAACAAATTGCTTGGTGCACTCCCGCTCCTCTTCAATTGAGAATCCAAATGTGGTATTATGAGGGACTAGTATTTGATTACATTGTTGTGCAGAATGACCTTCATGATCAACACAAATAATAGGGCTGATAATGGTTGTTTTTAATCTTTTTGTTTGACCAACACTGGAGCATTTGTAAAAAAAAATTAATCTGCCTTTTATTGTTGAGTCGTTGAGAGTCCTTCCTATAGCTTTAACCATTAGCATTTGCATGCATTTTGTACAAAGAATGTAATGCTTCCAAATTTGTTGCTCTCACTCCAGTAAGACTTTCTGTGACATTTATTTGATTTAAGTTGGGAAAATCTGCTCCTGTTTTTTTTTAAAAATGAATGCAAGTTTTAATGTAAACAATACATACTATAAGTTAATCTGCACACTCTATAAGAAGATTCTAAGAATTACAAAATTATATAGGCTCTATTATGTGTATAATAAGAAATACCCCTTTTAGTCTAACCTATGCAAGTTTTAATATAAACGGTATTCCCTCGGTCCCGTCATTAATGACATGTTTACTTTTTTTTACGATTTTTAATGATAATGTTTTAGCGTTAATATCTCTAACTGCATGTAACAATTTCATATAAAAAATTGATATTTGAAAAATATATGTTAAAGTGAATCAAACAATATCTTAAGTAATACTTTAATTGTAAATATATTAATTTATATTTAAAGTCAAAGTATACCAATTTTAACTTGAAAAAAATAAACATGTCAATAATGGTGGGATAGGGGGAGTATATGGTGTAATTTAAAAAATGCACAGAAAACTTCAAACTGAGAAATTTCTCTTGTTTAACATGCATATTCTAATGAAATGGGATCAGTTTTTTTTGAATTAAAACCCATATTAATGGCCTAATGGGGATGTTTATTAGGGTCCCCTATTCTAACCAAAAGATTTGATAGAGTCTTTACAAAAGGATTGGTCAAGAAATATCTTGACTTTTTACAAAAGGGAGACAAAAGGCAAAATATTTGCCACCTGATCTTAAATTCTATTAACAAAAATAACAGACATGGGTAGAAATTGCAAATGATTCCAATGTTTGCACCTCCACCCCTCGTGTTAATGCTAAAACCTGGCCAGATTTCTAATTTCTCCCTATGTTTTGGTGGATGTATGCTAAAACGGGTCAGTTTATAAGCTAACTTATAAACTCAACTCGTCACACAATTTCATAATTAATGAAAGGATTTCACATTCTTCTAATCCAATGCATATTTTATTTTAAACAATACATGTTTTAAACTAATACCGCACAAGCTAAATGAAAATTTTCAACAGCATATATTTTATGGTGCTAATGTTTCTACATGTTTCTACATGTTCATACCAGTATAATTCATACATTCTCTGCTTCAAAAGTTTAAATAAAAAATTCCATTCACATCGAATCCAACAACATAAACTATATGATTAATGTGAAGAATTCATAACTTGAACACTATAAATTTGAGGAAATTTTTTTGATGTGGGCTAAACTTCATATGCTTGAAGTAGAATTTCATTCGTTTCAAATCGAAATCCAATTGTTTCGATCAGATTTGTTTCAATCGGATTCGGTTCAATGCACATAGTGCTTGAAAATTCATAGGTTCTTATTGCAAGTGAATGCCGATCTTCTTCCAGATCGAACTGGAATGATTCATCGAAAATTGGCCGGTCGATTGGAGGATTCATCTTACAGAGAACAGATTGGTCGGAGAATGAAAGTTTGTGTTGGTAGTGTGATGTTTGGGAACGAATAGGAGAGGAAAGCTTGTATTTTCAATTGCAGAGGTAACCGTTTTGCACGTCACTGAATTGAGCTTAGGACCCGGTCCATTTCTTATGGAACCGACGCATAAAAATTACTCTATTTTTCTTTCATTAATTACAAACAGGCCACATGTAAGAACCCTTTTTTCGTATGCTTTCAGTGTGTTGAAACATATTGTGGATTTGAAGGAATCAATAACCATAGAACAGTAATTCAATTGGTGGTGGTCTGGTGGAGTGAACAATAAAATTCAGTGCATATTTCGCTGGATATCCAAAACAAACGAAGCCTTAATTAATACTCCTAAATCCCACTTTCTTATTTATTTTTTCATCATTTTCAATGAGTATGACACTAAATATCTCTAGTGACCTATAATAATGTCGAATAAAAATTAGAATTAAAAAATAGATGTTTAGATAAATCTAGCAATGTCTCACATGATATTTTTATTATTTATATAATAATTTATATTTAGTGTCAAAGTTTATGAAGTTTGACTCTCAAAAAGTAAATAAGCAATCTAGAGTAGGATGGAGAGTATGTCCAAAGAAAATTTTAGTCTAATCTGTAGTTCCAACATGGTGGCAGGAAGGGGGGCACAACAATGACTCATACTCGATTAAATAACTGCGTTAATCAATCAGCTTTTAATCACCATCCTAAAGATAAAGTCACATTAACTGAGTTTGTCAAGGCAAGAAATCAGGCGTTGCCTTTCAGCAACTTCCAAGTTGAACTGAACACTCAAAAGTGGCCTAAAAGCAAGATATGTTCATTCAAATTTTCTGAGAAGCTCATCATTACGAGTCAATCCATTCAAACATTGCTTCTGACACTTGCATTAGGTCATACAATTAGTCATCGAGATACCTTAGTTTTCAGCTATAAATAGCACCTCCTGAATTCCTAATGCACCACAAACTCAAACCACAAAGCCAACAAAATGGAGCCTTCCAAATTTTGCGCAGTAGGGTTGTTGTTGCTAACTTGGTCATCATTTGCTGTCTCAGACACAATCCTAGAAGAAAAGTTTTTCCAATGCATCAATCTCAACTCTGATCTTGACATCCCTTTCTCTACCGCATTTTCCACACCTAACAATGCTTCATTTGACAGTATCCTACAATCCACAGCTCAAAATCTCCGATGTCTGGCGCCATCTGTGACCAAACCTGCACTGATTTTCACACCTTTGGTTGAATCTCATGTGCAGGCAGCGGTCATATGCGCGAAGGAGGTCGGAACTCAGATCAGAATGAGAAGTGGAGGCCATGATTATGAAGGCCTCTCTTACATCTCTGATATGAACACCTCCTTTGTCATCGTTGATCTCAGCAAACTCCGAGCTGTGAGTGTAGATATCAACGATAACAGCGCATGGGTTCAGGCTGGAGCCACAACCGGCGAAGTCTATTACAGGATTTCACAGAAGAGCAAGATTCACGGGTTCCCAGCTGGGCTGTGCCCCAGTTTAGGATTCGGCGGCCACATAACTGGCGGAGCATATGGAACCATGATGAGGAAATTCGGGCTTGGCGCTGACAATGTTCTTGATGCTCACATTGTGGACGCGACAGGGCGCATTCTTGACAGGCAATCCATGGGGGAGGATGTGTTTTGGGCAATCAGGGGAGGTGGAGGAGGAAGTTTTGGAATCATTGTCTCCTGGAAAATAAAATTAGTCCCTGTTCCAGCTACTGTCACAGTTTTCACTGTTCCAAAAACCTTGGAGGAAGGTGGTACCAAGATCCTGTACAAATGGCAACAGGTTGCTGATAAGATTGACGAAGATCTCTTTATCAGAGTCATCATCCAATCTGCAGCTGCAGCCAAGAAAGGTGAAAAGACAATCCAAACTCTTTACAACGCTGTTTTCCTTGGCAGAGCCACCAGGCTCCTCCAGATCATGAATCAAAGCTTTCCCGAGCTGGGGCTAACGAGAAAAGACTGCACCGAGACCAGCTGGATACGATCAGTCATGTACATCGCGGGATTCCCGAACAACACCCCACCTGAAGTCCTGCTCCAGGGCAAGTCATTGTTCAAGAACTACTTCAAAGCCAAGTCGGATTTCGTGAAAGAGCCCATCCCAGAAGAGGGGCTGGAAGGGCTGTGGAAGAGGCTTTTGGAAGAGGACTCCCCGTTGATGATATTCAATCCATACGGTGGAATGATGGGCAAGATTTCAGAATCTGAAATCCCTTTTCCTCACAGGAAAGGAGTGATTTACATGATTCAGTATTTGACGCTCTGGCAAGAGGCAGACGAGGGGGCTGCCGCCAAACACTATGACTGGATCAGAAAACTCTACAACTACATGGCTTCTTATGCTTCCATGTTCCCAAGGCAAGCCTATGTCAACTACAGGGATCTTGATTTAGGCATGAACAAAGATGGAAATGCAAGCTTCATTGCAGCAAGTGTGTGGGGTTCAAAGTACTACAAGTCCAACTTTAACAGGCTTGTGAGGATCAAGTCTAAGGTGGATCCTGACAATTTCTTTAAGCATGAACAAAGCATCCCAACGCTAACCTCAACAACCACCACCACCACCAGAGGAGTTAATTGAGGCACTCCCCATGAATCACATCTCCTCCTGTTTTTACCATTTTATTGCTAAGCTGCTTTCTATTTTTCTTTTCCATCTTTTATAAATTACTAGTTAGGTTCATACTGCGCGGTTGGTACCTTTGCTTTTGAATCCATATATTTTCAATGTATTTTTGGATGATAAGATATTAATAAATCATTATTAGAGAGTTATTGACGGGTATTGCACTAAGAATATGATCTTGTATATCTTCTGTCTAAATATATTTATACATGTGGGTGGAAGTGTGTTGGCCATTAAAACAAATATAAATCCAACTGAATCTTAATTGATATTATTTGTATGGTATGATGAAAAAGTAAATTCGTGAAATATGCATATGAAGATCCTCGATCTACAACACAGACACGCTATTGGAACGCTAAAATGTGTCCCAATAGGTGGACGCTTCCATTGAGAGGACGTTTTTAAAAAAGTCCCTTAAACAACCCGTTATCGCTACAGGGATCATGAGTTGCTATATTAAGCGACTCTATAATATAATAAGATATAGGGTTGCTTCTATGCATCCTATTATATTAGGATGCTTATAAATGTCCTAGTATATATATATTAGGACGTTTAATTTATAAGTGTCTTAATATATATATATCTATTAGAACGCTTATAAATGTCTCAAATTTTTTTTGTATATTGGATCGCTTTGTAATATTCTAATTACATATATATTAGGACACTTTCAATATGTGTCACAAAATTTTGGGACGTTTAATTTATAGGCGTCCTAATATACATTTATTGGGAATCGTTTTATATAAGATTCCCTATAAGCGTGTTGTAGTAATTTAACAGCGATTTTTTTACCTCTTAGGTGGCATCTGCGAACAAGAGCAAATCGTCAACAATAATTGAAAGAGTATGTAGAGTCAATTTAAAGTTCACACAAACTCACACACAATATAGATGAATTCTCTTTTAACAATCAACAAAACATAACAATCCGAACACTTCACACACTTTCATGAAAGACTTCCAAACAACACTTGCAGGACATTTGGGAGGCATTCATGAAATTTCTCCTTTCACAAGAGTTTAGAAAGAAAAGCTTTCACGTCACAACTAACTGATCAAACGCTCTGACCTCTCTCTAGATTCTCTCACTACCCTTATTGATAATTCAACTACCCAATATAGCAAACACCAACCTGCTACCTTGTCAGAACCTTGTAACGTCTTTATTGCAACCCAACACCTTAGCACCACCCGGTCATGGTGGCTCCGCCCACCGGCGCGAGTCCGCCATCCACATACAGATCCATTTTAACCCAAAAACAAACGCAATATCAATCCCTAACTCAAATATACAAGAACCCATCACTTCCGCTAAATCCTATAACATAATTTAAAGGAGAGATCGTTGTTTTTTTTCGAAGAAGAGAAGATCGATCACCTGTCAGAACCCTTCAAGAGGAATCTCATCGGAAAATTTGCTAGAGGTCGCCCATCCTTGGAGTTCATACGCCATCAATTCAAAAAGATCGAATTTAAAAGCGAAGCAAATATCACAGCCTTGGACAGAAGGCATGTGTTCATCAAATTCGATCTGGAAGAAGACACTCAAAGATGTTGGATTAAGAGAAATTGGAACCTTGGAGGTACTATCATGAAAGTTCTCAAGTGGACAAAAAACTTCAACGTCAAAGAAGAACCTCTGGTGGTGCGAATCTGGCTCTCAGTTGAGTTCCCTCCTGCGTATTATTTGCTTAAGGATTTCATCCCTCACATAGCCAATAGATTGGGGGAACTCATCTTCGCAGATCAACCCACACTTAACCACACAAGGCCTTCCACAATCTGCCTCCGTGTAGAGATGGACCTCACTGGCGATTTCCTAGAAAGAATCAGATTGGGCTCAACAAAAGAAAGCAATTGATATGACATTAAGTATGAGGATCACCCATTCTACTGTTGTAAATGTCTAACTATTGGGAATAAAACTGCTGAATGTGGGATTAGGAAGCAGTCTAAACTGAATAAAAGCGTACGGCGCCCAGTCCCTGACCTTGAACAGAGTTCAAGGGGACAAATTCAGCATCAGTAAGCTACTTGCAAGATGAAGGCAAAGATAGTCAGCAAAAAAGAGATGAGGAAGTTTTTCAAGATGCTTCAGATCACTTTCTACAAGAGACAATCGAAATTAGAGATCCCAGGCTCAAGCATAAGGAACCAATTCATAAAGAAAAGGCTAGTCCTGTCACCAAAAAGGGATACAGCAGTGCTGAGCATAGAGCAACGAATAAGAGATACCACAACAACTGGAAATCGCCTGACGATATCCAGACCAACAACAATAATACCTTTTCTCTTCATACTTCTAACAAATTTCTTGTTTTCCAGGATTTAAAGGATTACCATATTCAGCTGACAAAAAATTTGCTTCTCAGGTACAAACAGAAAAATGGCAAGAGCAAAATGGAGATCAAAATAATACTATGGAAGAGACTACTGCTCAGGAAGTTTCAAATAAGCTTAGACGAAAACAAAAACAAAGGTTACAGAATGATAATCATGGTTAGAAACTGGAGGTAACAAGTCTGCAACAATCAAGTAGGGTTGATAACAATGAGAATACCGAACCAGGTAACTCTAAAACTCCTGACAAAGATAGAATAGGAATTTCTTCAGGACTCCTAATACTGTAGTTACTCGCTTACAATCAAAATTAAAAACGTCCAATGAATGTTAAGATACTCACATGGAATCTAAGAGG
>JAULKJ010000006.1:9689286-9702281 GCA_032355405.1 Rubia balearica
TCGAGTCTTTCTTTGTGACTGTCCTTCCTCTTGCACTCCTTCCGATGATAACATAGATGTCCGTAACCGTCCTTATGATGCTGTCATCTGTTGGAGTGTTTTCTCACTGCCTTTTTCTATCTTCTCTTATCTCCGCCCTCGCTGTTTATTTTCCTTTATTCTTACTGCCCCTCTCTGGAGACCTCTTTCTGTTCCAGTCCTCTCGCTCTTTGTGCTAGCTCCCTGATCAACCGTTTCCTCCTGACTTATTCTGGTACGTGGTTTTGTTGTGGGCTCGTGCCTCCTTTGCTAAATGCGTCAACTCTCCACTTCAGACACTATTCTCGATGGCCTGCTTTAGATGTATACATTCGTTTGTATCGTGACTGTGATCATCTTGATAATTGCATAACAGTGACTTATCCCTTATGTGTGCAAGGGCCTTCAGCTTCCTTGGTGGCTCAAGGATGTTCTTAGCAGCCACCAATGCAAAGATCTCTTTTAACGTTTTTATGAGTGTGGTAAAATTCTTGCCAAAGTTTAGCTTGTTAGGAAGGACTGCCTCCCTTTCCTTCTTGCTCATTTCACCTCCAGCTTTGCCTCTTCATGTGCCTACACTAACCTGTGCCTCTTTTATCCTCTTGTCTGCATTGTTTGCCCTACTGAAATTCTCCACTCTCTTCATCAACTCACCAATTGTTCTGGGAGGGTTTATGATACACTCTCTTAGCAACAGTTTGTGTTTGAGGCCATTCACAAGCGTGCCCATGAGGAACTGGTTGCTCCTTTCTTCTACCTGATTCACCTCATCATTGAAGCTCTCTCAATACTCCTACAATGACTCCGACGGCTTCGGTTTGACAGCTAAAAACTCCACTCTTGTCTTTGAAAACTTCCTCCTCTGCATGAAGCACACTAAAAATTTCTTCTCCAGTTGCCTGAAGCTTTCTATGGTCTCGTCCTCCAAGTTTTTGAACCAGACTCTGGCTGTAGCCATGAGGGTGGTTGCAAAGACCTTGCACAAAATAGCCTTGGGTATCGCAAAGGTAGCCATGTTGTTTGAGAACGTGTGTAGATGATCTTCCAAATCTGCCTCCCAGGTGTAATGCCCTAGGTTGGGGGTATTATCAGCTTGGGGTCTGCCGTGTAGAGCTGGATTCTCCTCGTGAATGTCGACCCCCTTCTCTCCTTTCTGGATGACTTCTTCTTGCTCTCCGACTTTCGCCTCTTCTGCTTGCATCTTTCTTCCCTCCTTTCATGGGATGGTATGTGTCGTGCCAACTGTCTCTTGTAAAATCCAGGTACAGCTTCGTGCCTTCGACTTCCAACTTCCTTCCTGATCTACCCTACTATCTTTTTCCTTGGAAGCCCTGCGACTGATTTCCTCATCTCTCCCCCTCTACTGAGAGCTTCTCTCTTATTCATTTTGCTCATGGAACAACTTCGTTGGCTTGAGGTTGTGCTTCTTCTTTCCAGGGCCATCTGCTTCTCTAGCCCTCTCAATCTCTTTCGTCTCCTTTAGCTTCTTCATCACTCTCCTCTATGAGGTAACGATGGTTTGTAATATTTCAGAGTTACCTATCAGATCGTCAGTTGTCTGAAGCATATGCTGCTTCCCCTGTTGGTGTCAGCGTAACTCCTTCCTCCAGGTGCCACATCCTCCATGAGCACTTGGTTGAGCAGGTGTTCGACCGATGGCAGTCCTTCCATGGTGTGTGAGTTGTGCTGATGCTAAAGATTGATTGATCCCCACAGACGGTGCCAATGTTGCGTGCTCCAATAACCCGACTCTGGACCAAAATCACTTCTTGGCCCAAAGCTCCTCCTTGACCTGTAAAACAATTCAAACCTGTCAGATAGACCGGTGTATGATCTGCCCTGCTGCGACAATCTTGTCTGACTAAGTCTTTATTTGGGTTTGTTGATAGTTTGTATTGGAAATAGTGAACGTACCATATAAGCTTGTTCCATTCCCCCGTTATATGGGTTCTTGGTGGCTGATGTGACATGCCGCGTCACATCAGCTTCTAACTGCTGTCCACTTGACCGCCTCTAGCGGGCTTCTATAAGCTGAGCGGTTAGTTAGTCTCTTTAACTTTGTATAAAAATGAAAGATGTACAACCACAATTAATCAAAAATTAAAATTTCTTCCCTTTTTCATTTTGGCTACAACTGCTACTGTGTGAGTTCACAATGTGTTCTTGGTGAAATGTTCTTTTCTGATCAAGAATCAAGCTACTGATTCTAGAGTTCCCCCAAACAATCACACACGCATAAATCGACTATCAAGTCACTAGGAATAAGTACAAAGCCAGTTTCCTATCTCTTCGTCTTATTTCAACACCTTCATGTCAAGCTTTCTTGTCAAATGTATGATTTTATGGTATGTATCAAAGCTTATCTTGAGGGGATGAGGAAGTGTTCTTTTCACCAGCTCAACTTAGATCAACACCTGAAGAACATGATCCCTTTCCTCAGCTTTTCGGTGTGATAAGTTGTTAACCTTAATCGCCTTACTTTCAACTTACAATTTGTATAATTCTTGTATGGTTTGTAGTTGGACCTCTTCAATAGATCAGTATTAGATGCTTCTATAAGCTCAGTGGTAAGTGTCTCTTCAAGTTTGTATAAATACCAAGGATGTCCCACCACAATTAATCAAAAATAAAAATCCCTCCTCCATTTTCGGTTACAACTGCTAGAGTGAGTTTACCATGTGTTCTTGGTGAAATGTTCTTTTCTGATCAAGAGTGAAGCTGATTCTAGAGTTTATCACTCCAAACTCAAACACGAAGAATTTCAGATCTTAAAACTACAAACTGAGCATTGGTGCAAGCAGCAACACAACCTACTCATAGAATATTCCGTGCATGTTTGATAAACAGAATGTGATGATTTATTGACTTAAATTTCAAGGGGTGAAATACATGGAGCCAAATACATATTTAGCGTATAAGCATTTACAAAGATTGTTCATGAACGAAATTGTGATTACTCGCATCATTTATGAGAACATTCAGAGGTATTGATCTCAACCTACCAGTCAATACCGAGTTTTCGAGATGTGAAAAGTTTGTCGACATACATAATGACAGGGGTGGACGAATCAACGTAATGTTGCATCTCCATCATTGCCGTGGTCTCTGAAGCAACAAAGGATACACATTGCCATTAGAACTAATAGGAGATTTTGAATGATGAAATCATCTCATAGAAACCTTAGAAGACATGTGTATAATCAAGCAAAGTAACTAGCCAAAACCTAAGGCTTAGCCGTTTAATTTCTACCAATAATGAACTAGAAGACAGAGAGTACTTGATAGAATCGACCAGAAATGCAGTGCATATGGATTGTAAGTTCAAGAACAAACTCACCATCTTCGTTGAGCTTCTTCAACAGCTGAGCCCTGGTAGGAAGTGCATACATCCCGGCAGCCACAGCTTTCCTGATAGCCCATCCATGGTAGGGAGCAAACACTTGTGTATAAGCTGTTGACGCAGGATCCTTCAAATTATTTCCCCTGAGAAGAACCATTTGGAAGAATTACAGATCGCCCATAGAATTGAACTGAAAATCAAAAAGTCCAAATTATAAAAATAAAATAAAATATCAATCACAGAGTAAATGCCTAATGCCAACAAGTAAATGTAATTCAGTAGCAGTTGCTCAGCTGTAGTATGATAGAACCATCTAAAGACCTTAACCTTTTCATTTCAAGAGTTAAATATACTCCCTCTTCCCATTAATATTGTCATTCACATCTCCAAATAACACATGTTTGACTATTAATATTTTAAATTACATACAACTAAATATTATAGAAAGTTGATACATAAAAATACCACATGATGATTCATATGGTAGTGCAGTGTTATGGTAAAATTTAACAAACTATTACTTACTGTGTTAATTCAAGTAGGACAGGGGGAGTATAAATAGTAACTACTTTTGCACAGAAAACTAATGCAAGTCTCAACTGAGGGAGCATATGATAAAGTATTATCTACATTCTGAAAAGTGCGCTTAACTCATAAAAAAGCCCACCTGAAGTGCTAGGTGCATAGGTATGAGCCTAGCCCCATCAGGTATAAGGGTGACGGAAAGCCTGTGTTTTGCTGGGGGTTTCAGCACTCTTGTTTGATTTAGCAGCAAGAGTTTAGCATTAGCACTTGTTGAGAGAAAAACGAAATGAGCAAAGAGTGGGGATCCATACTTTGGCGACATAATCCATCTCTGCAAACTTGAAGGCGATGCCAAGGCAGCGGAAGAGGGGAGAAACGAGTGAGCAAGCTTGAGAAAAGGAACCCACTTCGAGATGGACTTCATCATCGCCGGTTTTTGAACTTAGAGTGTCGCTAAGGGCTTTGAAAGATTCCGAAATCTTCCTTAAGGGCTTATCACCCTCATTCACCGCCATTCTTCACCGCCCCTCCTGCCTTGCTCAACCACCTGCCTTTGTTAATCAAATTCGTGAGTCTCCTCAAGCTTTTTATCGGGAACAAGTCAAGTCTTAAAATTGGAAGTGTCCGTAAAGACGGTCTTTCCATAAGTCATGGAAAAAGCAATGTTTAAAGTGTAAATTAGAAGAAATGAAGATAAAATTTTTGGGTTGTATGAATCGGGTTATAAACTTTATAACTAATATATATTGCATAATAAAATTTTAATACTAAAAACTTCTTACCTTTTATTATTGTAATTAAACCCCGTTTTTCCATAAGATTATGGAAAGACGATTTCTCGCAATACTATGCCAATTTGGAAAGTGCTTTAGACTTTTTTTTAAAAAACAGTAGGCTTTATCTGTGTTAAGGATGAAAATATAGTACTCCCTACGTCCCAGAGGAATGTGCACGGAATCTTTTTCACAATTTTCAAGAAATATGTTTGACTGTAAATATGTGTATCTAAGGACAATAATGTCGCATAAAAAATTTGATATTTAAAAACTACATGCTACGATGAATCTAATAATATCTCATACTATAATATTTATATTCATATACCTATTCAAATATATGGTCAAAGTTCAACAACTTTGACTACCAAAAAGTAAGTGTGCAGATTCGGTTGGGACGGAGAGTAGTGAGTTTCATACTAAAATACAAAAGATTAATGGAGATGTATTTTTCAGAAGACCTGATTAGTATTTTGGTTTTTTACTGAATTTTACGGTATTCACTATGAATTTTCATTTAAAAAGAGTGTTATATACTTGTATGTGTGTCAATAAGAGCCCTTTTTAAAAAAGTACTAACATGATATTTAATTGTCCAAAGTGCTAAAATGACATTTGATTTTCAAAAGTGCTATTCCATCCGTTTCACCCTATTCTGCACACTTTTCTTTTTGGGATGTCCCAATCAATTCTGCATACTTTCATTTTAAGAAAGATTTAACTTTTCAAAAGATATTTTTGCCCTTGAAAAATTAAATTTTTACAATAGAACCCCACCCCACCCTTCCTAGTTCCCAGACCTAACTTTTTTCCCTCCCACACTCTAATTCCTCCTCTCTCTAAACCTTCTCGCCGCCCAAATTCCCCTCATTTGTTCATCTTTGTTTTCCTCCTCCTCATTCTTCATCTTTGCCCCTTTTTCTTCTTCTTTTTTTCTTCTTTCGTTTCCTCCTCCTCCTTCAGCTTATTTTTTTCTTCTTTCGATTCTAAGTTTGTCGATGGCATTTGGCTGAAGAGAATTTGGCCAATGGATTCTAGGTTTGTCGATTCTTATTCTGGGAATTTGAATTCGAAGCGGTGGATCCTTATTTTTCCGACGGCTGAGGAAATGAGAGCGCCGTTGAAATTTTGTGTTTTTTATGGTTGTTTTCGGTCCAGGTCTAGAAGAAGGGTTGGTGGTGTTAGGTGTGTGAAAGAAAGGTAGAGAGGTGGTGGTTGATGGTGTCGATAGTAGAAAAAGGTAGAGGGGTGGAGGTTGAAGATGGGGGTAAATTGGTTATTTTACTGGATTAAAAAAAACCTAGCTCTTTCTCTCACTGCAGAAAGGGCAGAGGGAGTAATATAACCTTTAATTGGTGAAAATGGTTATCGCTTATGCCCTGTCGTCATAATCTGACATGAATATAAATATTTTTGAAAATTTGAAGTAAACTAACAAAATTACTCCCATTATCATTGGTTGATAATTTGGAACAAAATACCACTGACATTCCTCTTTATTAATCCACACCTTGCTACCACTACACTGTTGCCTTTTCCATACCCAACCACATAGTAGAATCACCACATGTTGTTCTCCGTTAGCGTCGCTAAAACACCATTTATGTTGTCAACACATAGAATATTGAAGAGCCAGTCACACCTTTTTTGTAGATTGTCTCGTTTTGATAACACCACATTGGTACCTCAAGCCAGCAAGGTAATGGCAAACCATAATTGTACAAAACACCATCGTTGACAACTACCATGGATAGTCACAACTTAACCATTGTGAGCATCCTTACTTCACTTTTAAACCACCTCAATTGGTCCATAACTACCATAAAATTTAACTTCCTCCCATCAACCTTAGAACCACCTCATTACCAGCATTACCTTTGTCAGAATCATCATGATGTGTTCAATTCATATCCCATTTTTAACCCATTCGAAGTCTGATTTTGTAATAGATTAGGGATTTAATTGGAAGGAAATTGACATTTTACCAATTAGAGAGTTAGGATAATATCAAATGTGTTATGATCTAATTCTATAATTTATGAAGTTTTTTAAGGTTATTTTGAACAGTTTCATCACAAAGTTCAAGGTTGAAGAGTTCGAAATTGAAGAGCGACGAGATTTTGAAGAGAAAGTCAATTTGAGGGAAAAATGGTAGAAGCTAACCAGAGATAGCTTCGCGGGCCGCAATATATACCGCTGCCCATGAACACGGGCCACTAGTTCACTTGTTTCCCTTTTCTTCTTCACTTTTGGACTACTTATTATCCTATCACTTTCTCCCTTCCTCTTGGCCGAATTCTCCCAACTAAATATCGTAGTTCTTCATTTATTTTTCATCTTTTCCACCTTTATTTGTATGATTATGCTTAGGATTTGTAGTATGGCTTGTAGTAGCTAAAATTAGTTTTGTGTTCAATTGATTGAGGCTTCCTAGCCAATTTCTTGAGAACCCTATTTATGTGTTTAATGTCTTGACTATTGTGCATTTATGGAGTATTTAATATGGTTCTTTATGTCATTTAAGGGATTTTTGATGTTTGATGATATGAAATGTTTGTATGATAACATGATAGGAGTTAATGAAAGTAGGTAATTTCTTTTCTTTTGACATGGAATCCAAGACCATGAATTAGAACTTCTAATGGGGTTGATGATATTATAATTGCTAGATGAATGTGATTGTGTTGAACTCTTTGTCATACTTATCCTACGGTAGCAAGTAAGGAAAATCATTGAATGTTGAACTTTCTTGATTAACCTTAGTTAGTACATAAATTGGTTAAATACTTAAGACATTTGGTTGAATGTTCATAAGAGGCTTGGAAATGGAAATCAATTGTGCCCAAGGTCCCAGACTTTGTGTTAATATAATATTTGTAGTTTGTTGCATGATTAGTTTAATTTCTCTTTTATGGTAGTTGCTTTGTCTTTCCATTTCATTACATAGGAAAACCTAACCATAATCCCTCTCTTTAATTTATTTTATATCTATATCTATATATGCTTATATCCATCATATGAACCCTTAGGAAAATCGCTCTTCTTCGTGGAGGACCTCGATTTGCCACTATATACTTAATTGTGGTTAGGAATAATTAGGGCTTATAAATTGTACATTGATGTGCACCATTATGCATGCGTTAGCCAATTCATTTGACACATTTATTATGATCTTTTGTTTGGTTGATTGCTAGTTTTAGTTAGGTTTACAATACAGAGGATTTAGACAGCCATTTTTTTTTATTTTCTTGTCTAAATCCCGATTTTTGTAGATTTAAGTGAGGGCAATGGACACTTTGTATTCACGGGCACCTAGATATTTGCTCATGAGTACCTTTTTTGTATAAGGTCATCCGCGAGGGTGGTAGTAGATATTTGAAGGCATTTGTGAGGATTGTAGAAGATATTGAAGGTTATTCGCAAGGATGGTAGTAGATTGAAGGCCATTGACTCCAAAATCGGGTAGTAGATGAAATTAAGTCCAAGAAAGGAGGATTCGAAGTTCAAGAAAGCTAAAGAGAAAATAGAGGGATTGTTGTTCGAGGTAGCACGGAGTTCTAGGAAAGATCCGAGGAGACTCAGCCCTTGAGAGTGGCACCATGGGGTTTCTCTTCTCGAGCGTTATAAGATCGACTATGGAAATCAGATTAACGGTTCACCCGTAACAAAGCAAACAAGTCAGCCAACCAGATCAGCCACGACCAACACGGACCAGCATGGACCTTACTAGGCCAGCTTGAGGGCCTCACCTATCATGGCTCATTTCATGCCACACGGCTCGTGCAAGGAGCCTTTAGCACGACCCGTTCCACCCAACATGAGCCATGCCAACTTCCAGCATGGGCTGCACCATATCATGTTGGCCGTGTGCCTTTATCTTCTTTTGAATCCAAATTTGGCTAAGTATGGGCGCAAAACGTCCCATTTCACACGGTTCGTGTTGTTTTAACTAATCAATGCCAAGACCAGCCGATGGGATGCAAAGAACGACATGTTTCGTGCTAAGATACTGAGCAAAATGAGGTTTCAGCTGACGCGATGCACCAAACAATGTGGGATGCAGATCAGGAGAAGCAAAAATGGAGTGTCGGCTGATGGTCCGTGTTGGTTGACACGGGCCGCGCCAGCACGAGGATGTGGCCCTTACCAAGGCCGACGTCCCGTGCCGGTATGAGGGGGTCTCGGCCAGTACTGGCCATTCCAGATCCCACCCCCGTGTCGGTTATGGCTGCTTGGGTTTTTGGCCATTTTAGGCCCAGTTCCCCACTACTATATATATGGACCTATGTCTGCTAGGGTTTAAGTTTATGCTCAGTTTTATATCTCAAGAGTAGGCTAAAGAGATAAAATACTCTTCCTTTTCTCTAGGTTATTTTCTTTTCTTCTTTCTCTTACCCAAAAGTGTTAAATCCAATGAAATACCTGGGTTCAATGCTTAGGGAGTAGGGATTTTACTTTTCATATTGTTTTTATTCATGTTTTGATGTTCATTTTGTGAGATTTCATAGATCGACCTATTCTATGTGCTTTTTTATTATTATATTGGCATCTTCTTAAAATTCTTGAGAATTGCATGATTGTCACACTTAGTTATTACACACCAAGTCTACTTTCATATTGTCGCACTATTGCTACCACCCAGGGAAGGAAACCTAGAAGTGCTTGGGGTAACTATTATCCAAAACCATGTGGGTGTGTGCATGTAGGTTATCGTTGTTAATGTTACGATTAACCATGCTCTAATTATCCAACTATCCAGTTCGAAGGGTTGCAGGTAGGGATAGTCAAAGTAGCAAACTAGGATTACCTTTGTAATCCTAGAGCTATCGATAAGACACCTATTTTCTTTATCTTTATAGGCCTAGGGGTAGTGCGTTCGTTCTGTTCCACCCGGGACTTAATCGCACGGAGGAGAATTAGATCTGCACAATGAGCCATTGCTATTGTTGCACTCTCCTAGTTGTGGAGGCAAGACTGATGGAAAATTTAATATGGTCACCCCTATGTGATAAATAGGGGGAAAGTATTGACCATTGTCCGCACTACATGATACAAACACTAGAATAAGGTATAGTTCTTGTATTTGATGAAATCGATGATCGAAATGACATTAATCATGTTACTCAAATATTCCTCGAGTGTTAGCTTACATTGTTCATTCTTGTGATCATGTGCATTCTAGTAGTTTTTAGTACGAATCTCCTCCTAATGACTGCTTTTCCAACACTATTTATTCCTAAAATGTGGTCAGATTGACGATCCGATAACATTTGTGATTAGTTAATTATTAGATTCTTAAGATCTCCGTGGACAACCCCGGTACTTACCACTATCTATCATTCTTGGTAGTGTAGTAGTAGGAACAAGAACAACAAACAAATATCTATCTTTCATTACAGCCTCCTCTCGGTTTAGTAGATCTCTCGTGAAAAGGGTTATTTAATAGCGACATAGTGAGGGAACGAGTCATATATTTGAGAGGCACGATGAAGATCTCCCAAATTTTGGCGCTGGTGCTGGGAAGAGATATTTTTAAGTGTTTGGGCATATTTGTGTGAATATTAGCTAGTTTTTTTTATTTAACTATTATTTGTGTTTGGTTTGTGCTTTGAGACATGTTGTTCGAGTTTTTGGTGTATGGTTCATACTCGATCCTCTTCACAAGAATTCCTACACTACAACCTGAAGTTCGAATTAAACATTAAGAGGGCTACAAGGCTTTCCATAGAAAGTGTGAATAATACCTTTTTTAACGACCATTTTGAGGTGCCTACTACTTCCCTGGAACATCAATGTGAGAATTTTGAAGGAATCTATCAACCCCCTCATTTTCAAGGAGGAAATATTCCTATGAGGGAAAATTTGGCCCAAAATCTTAAGCAACAACTGATGTGCATCACATATCCAGTGGTTAGGCCTAATGGGCATTTCAAACTAAAATCCGAGTTGATACACTTGCTTCCATCATTCCTTGGTAGGCAAGGGGAGGATCCTAACAAGCATCTCTCCGACTTCCATATGGTATGTTGCAGTATGATCCCCAAAGGAGTGGATGATGAGCTATAAAAGTTGAAGGCATTCATTTTTCTTTGAGAGATGCCACAAGGGATTGGCTACACTACCTTTCCTCCAGAAGCATCTACTCATGGATTGAATTGAAGAGGAAGTTTCTTTCAACGTACATACTGGCATCTAAATCTGCCACCTTAAAGAAGGAGATAAGAAACATCCTTCATTGGCATGAAGAGTCATTCTACGATTATTAAGACAGGTTCAACAATCTCCTTTCGAGTTTCCCATACCATGGCTACTCGGTAGGAGACTTGGTGTACCACTTCTATAATGGTCTACTCAATGAGGAGCAAAGACTAGTGAGGGATTCTTGAGTGGATCAATCAGAGACAAGAGTTTGGGGGAAGATATGGAATTGTATGAAGAGTTAGCCGAGGATTCAAGGAATTTTAGCTCAAGGTCCGTCTTTAGAAGGCAAAACTCAAACAACCCAAATGCTAGTGCCAAAAATGGAAAGCTTGAGGACCAAATGTAAACACTCACTACTATGGTGATGTCTTTGATGAAAAAGTCCAAAAATACACTGCACATGAAGTCTTGTGATATTTGTTCATCGCCACACCCTACGAATGTGTGCCCTAGTTTCCAAGATGAGTATGTCACAGAGATGAATGTCGTAGGTTTTTAAGGAGGCAAAGGATACCAAGGGTAACAAAGGAATCAATGCTACCAAGATGATCAAGACTACAAAAATAGGCCTTACAATGCGAGTAATAGAGAAAAACCAAACCTTCGGTATGGGAATAACCTACCTTCTCCAGGCATAGTTAATAAACGCAAAACCTTTTTCACAAGAAAATGCACTCACTAACCTAAGAAGGAAGCTAAGTGGTCAAAGATAGATAATTTATATTGTTTCTCCAGTTCCTACTACTATGCTACCTACGGCGTAGATAGTGGAAAGACAGGGGGTCGTCCATAGATATGTTAGGAATATAAAAGTTAACTACACACAGCCATGATCGGATCATCAATCCGACCATGTGCTTGGAATAGCTAGTGTTGCTAAAAGGGGATTTGGAAGAGAGGGGGGAGGGTTTACTACCAACTATGAACATGTGAAATCACAATAGAGTAAACTATATAAACTAGCACTTGGGGAGTATTTGTGTAACATGATCGGTGCTGTATTTCGATCTTCGATCCTATCATATACAAGATGTACAAGTCTATTATATTGTTTATGACACGTGGTATGATCGATGGTCAACATATCCTCATACCTATCACGTAGGTGCATGTAATCTTCCATCGGCACCGCCTCTGTAATTACGGGAGTGTAACAATGGCCTCGTCTACTGTGCATAACTGAGTCTCCCTCGTACGATCACGTGAGCACTACACCACAAATGCTTCTCCTTAGGCCTACGTAGGCAAAGAGGGTGAAACACCTTATTGATGGCTCTAGGATTGTGTAACGCTAGCCCTAGTTTTATACTAACGCTATCTGTATCCATAAACCTTCGGGCCAATGTGTAGGAAAAATGTGTGTTTGACAGAGTTGTGCTTATAAGCAAAGCTGGCTTATTTTGAAAGCAGGAAGAAACCAGTTTTTTCTTTTCCCCCAAAAATAGCTTATGCTTTAAAAATAAGTTGTTTTTATCACTTTACCAAACACTACAAAGTGTTTTGCTTGTAGGAAAAACAAGTTATAAGCTCTGCCAAACACAACCTAAGACTAGTGTATGGTCAAACGTAATGTTACCTCAGTGACCCACATGCACACACCCATACGGTCCCGGACTATTGTTACCCCAAGTACATCTAGGTTTCCTTTCCATGAGGATATCAATAAGTGCGCCAACATGAAAGTAGAGTACAGTGTGTGCCAATTTTAGTGTGACACTCATGCAATTAATAAGAACATGAAAACCATTATAATAATCATAAACACATAGATATAGGTAGATTTAAAGAATATCACTAAACAAACACCAAATCATGAATACAAATACAACCCCAAGTTAATTTACCACTCCCTAAAAATAGATCAATGGAAAATATTGAGTTAAATGCCATGCATCTGGGAAAAAATAAGAGAAAGAATAGAGAAGGAAAAGAGAAGAAGGAAAGGAGAAGAAGAACTTCAGAGAGAGAGAGAGAACTCTCCTCTTCCTTGTCCCCTACTTGGAAAATAAAAATTATGTTATGCCTACTTGTTCAACCCTAGAAGCCTAAAGGCTCATACATATAGAAACAGGGAATTGGGTCTTAAAAATGGCCCAAAATAGGCCAAAAAACCCTAGCAATCAAAATTGGCGAAG
>JAULKJ010000006.1:9702381-9713063 GCA_032355405.1 Rubia balearica
ATCAAATAATTTATGCTTTTATTCACTGGCTAGTTTTAGTTCTTGCCAAAGTTGGCTTTTTCCCAAATTTCTGCTGCTTCAAAGTGCAGTGGAAATGCGGGCTATGTTTTGCCATTGTAGGGTGTTCAAGCTCGAACACCACAGGTTCGAATTCCTCCGTTGCGCAGAGAACTGTATTAAAATAATAATTTTGATAAAGCGTACGTATGTAATGGTAAGTATATAAGTTAAATGGTAAAATACCTGGAAGAAGGGGCGATTAAAGGATCCTTCACCAACCATTATTATTGCATATAAATTGACAGTGTTTAGTGCAAAGTAACCTTATGAAAATAATGTGTGATGTCGACCTTGTGTCGCAGGAGCATGTCGGTCTGAACCAGTTATTAAGTCAACATGTATCAGCGTCGCCTGTTAGTAGTCTTGACCAATATAAAGATAGACACAGATGTGAGGTGGCAGAAAGAAATGTAATGTAAACTAAAATGCCTAAATACGTCCCAAGTCAGGTCGTGGAACTCCTACCAAATGTCAAGACGCCTGTTATCTTGAGTTACACCGGGAGGGAGTATCACATGCACTACTCGGGGAATAGGAGGCTTAAAACCCTGACCCCAAAGGATTTTAGCTAGTTTCTTGATGCAAAAGAACCGAGGGTTCGGGACACACTCTACTTTGAGTTGTCAGATGGTTCTGGGTCGATAGTCTTCAATCCCATCATTCTTCCCTCCCGATTTTAGTTTTACTACTTAGAATTTGGAACAAACTAAAACAAATTTATTCGAATTTGGAACATTTGTAACATTAAGAGTATTTGTCTAATGTGATTTTAAGTAATTTAATATTTAATCTATAATCTATTTGTTGAATCTTATTTTAGTGTTATTGAATCCTTAATATTTAACCTAACATAGGAAACAAAATTTAATACTATGATCATTTACAAAACTAGAAAATACTTCTGTGTAATGAATAATTTGTTTCAATCATTCTGAAGCTAACATATATTTTTGCGACCACAAATATTTTAATAAATTCGAATTGTTGACCGACTATTTCCCTAGGTGGAGGATATCAAATACATAATAAAAATATATTGCTTCAGTAATGTACTATTTACTGGTGTGAAAGTGACTATTATTCATTTTGTTCCTTGGCGGGATCATTTGTTATGCTAGCGGGCTGATATTATTAGGCCTATATAAAAGTGCAACGTAAGTCATGAGTTTACATTGTTCGATCTATGGTCTGTGAATGTGTTTTATTTTTTTTTATAATCTTCTAACACCTACATTTTTGTAATTGTTACTTTACATTGTTCAATCTATGGTCTGTGAATGTGTTGTGTTTTTTTTCTAGTTCTCACTCAGATTTGTTCGAGTGTAAAGTTTCCTTAAATGTAAACCTAGATATTATTTTTTGGCATGTTTTTGGACATTTTGTGCGATGTGGGCAGCCTGTCGGTTACATGTTGGTTACATGTCGGTCCATTCGAATCGTGTGCCACGTCGGACATTCTTATTTTAAGTAATATGTTCTTCTACATGACACATCCTTATGTCGGTTTAACTATCGATAAAACTGAATGGTTACCGATGTCGCATACATGCATTAAGTTTACTTTTAAATTGTATGTGCGACCTTGTTTCCGCAACGATCAAGTATTCAATTTTTTTGACTATAGATCAACGTCACCGATGAGTGTTAATCAAGCCACTGTTTGGGACTGACATGTACTGCGATGCATGGCCGACATCACACCATGTATTTTCGATGTTAGTTTGCACTAAACATTTTCATTTTTAATTCTGGACTAATGACTGGTGAAGGATCGTCAAATCAACCCTTTTTCAGGTCTTTTACTATGTTACGTATATATTTACTAATACAGCTTCACACTTTATCAAAATTAAATTATTTTTTTGTTTTAGTTCTCCGGACAGCCAAGCAACCTAGAGCCTCTTGTATATGACCTTGAACAACATACAATGGCTTCTGATAACCCAAATTTCCACTACACTCTAAAGCAGCAGAACTTCTGGAAAAACCCAACTTTGGTAAGGAATTTTGAACTAATATTATTTGTTGTTAATTGCATACATACATATACATAAATATACATACATATATATATATGTGTGTGTGTGTGTGTGTATATATATTTAGTTTTTTTTTTACTTAGCACATCCCGAGGGACATTGTACAACTCCTGCCGAATGACAAGACCCGTATTCTACTGAGGTGATACGAGAGAGAGAGAGTGGCGCATAAACTACTCGGCGGTGAGAAAGATCAAGGCCCTGTCCTCGAAGTCATAGAAGCTGGAGAGGGCCCGATTGTCTTCAATATCATCACAATGCGAGTTGATTGAGTTTATTGCAATTTTTGTTCTGTTGGAACTAAAACGATTCCTATTCGAATTTATGTAACAATTGTAAAGATGTTTTCATGACTACTGTTTTTCTAAGAGAGATTGTCTATAATGGTACTCACTTTTAACCGAAATTCACAGTTTGGTACCCGAATTTTGAATTTTTCCTATGTGTGAGTATATCAACACCGGATTTTAAATTTTTCTATAAAGGTACCTGATTTTTTCATTTATGGCTGAAAAGGGTAACTTTTAGCAAAAAATGGGTAGTAATTTGGATCAAAATTGTGTCATGCTCGTAACTTTTAGCTGAAAGGTACCTTTTCAGAACATTTATGAAAATATGGGTACCTTATAAGCACAATTCTAAAAATAGGGTACCAAACTGTGAATTTCACTTTAAAGCAGATACCAATTTGGACATTTTCTCATTTTTCCAATAATTTAACTACCTTATTTGAAAAATATATAATTGACATATGTGCGACCCTGGCTTTCATTTTTCCTTCTTTTCTACCACCGTCAAATTTAACGGGAAAAAGCGTACGGCCCTGGCTTTCTTTTTTCCTTCTTTTCTACCACCGTCAAATTCTTTACTTGTTGGTTGTTGTGGTTTTCCCTCTTATTCCACCATTTTCAATAGTAGCATAACAAAACCCATCTTTTTAAAATTTTAAATAATACTTCCTCTTTTTTTTTCAAAATCAATCTTTTTCAACTTTAACCTCTAAAAGTTCTATCATTTACATAACAGTGTCAAAATATAAAAAGTGTCAAAATATAAAAAGTGTCAAAAATTTAACATGCAACACAAGATTTACAATAAAAGGTCAAAATTCACTTTAAAACATATGATTTTAATGAAAAAAATGATTCTAAAAAAAATCACAAGATTTGGTTGAAACATCACACTGAAAATGAAACATCACGTTTGATAGTAAAAACCCGCACATTGTGCCTGAAAAAGACATTATACGAGCGGGGTCAATCATCCTAAAATTTTGATTCATCTCCTGCCACAGCGGAAATGTGGGGTGGGGGAGGAAATTGATCCACGAATTTCTCCTACCCGCGAGATTCTTATGACCCGAAATCATTAATTCTCCAATTATTTATATCCAGCACCCCAAATGGGAGTATAAAGTTAAGTGTCTATTTGGTGGCAGTGTTGAAAGCTACAAATTAAGGATTCAGTTAAAAAAGGATATTGACCATCTTGATCGTTCTTCACAAGTTGCTAAAAACCGGGACATTGATATTATTCTTAGCTATTGTTGAAGTAAAATCTTGGTTACTTCTTCAACGTGACATTAATAACATGGTTATCTTGATGAGGAAGTGCATGTGTTTCCACCTGAAGGCGAAAGTTAGGTTAGATGAGTATTAAATTTGCACACCAAAAAGGTCCAGCTATGGACTTGAGCAAGTTCAAGGCAATAATACAACTATGACCTGACACAAATTTCCTGCTTTTGTATTCATTATCTCACAAAATGATCAGTGCTTGTTCAAACAATTCTGAGAACCCGCTGGCTCGACATCTTTGCTGTATGCTCTTTTTCTTCTGATAATTGATTCACTGAAATAATTTTTGCCATCAAGGATTTAAGGATGCATGTCACAAGTCGGCCAAGACTTCATCTACTCCACTCCCTATCAGTTGGAACATTGAAAATCAACGATCCCCCCCTTCTTTCAGATGCTAGAATAATCTTTTGTAGCTAGTCATGGATGCCCCTACTGGGCACCATCACATAATCAAAGTATCTCAAAACCTATCATGATCATGGCCTTTTCAATCCCAACAACTCGGACATGTAGGTCACAGCCTGCTGTGATACACACTGGGCAAGGTGCACATTCACTAGGCAATGTGTGAGACACTTGCATTTTCCTTGGTCCAGCACTCATCTTTGGGAAATTTAAAAGACGGAAAACAATGTCTCATTTCTCAGCTGAATCAGAATACAGAAGCACGATACTCACCACCTGGGAGGACCGTCGTGCGCCCTCTCAAGCATACTATTTCTATGCTCTAATCTGGATAACTACTAGAGAGTAGTTAGTGGAAAATAGGAGCATTCGCCTGGGAAAAATGACTATCGAATGGTAAAACGTAGTATGAAAGCGCACACATTAGCGTCACCTAATGTGTGTATTAAATAGTAGGGTTTTGATTTGAAAAACACTGCGAGCAACAACTAATCAAATTAAGAACAAAAGACTAAATTATCATGGAAATATCACAATAGTTATAATTAAGATTCTAATAATACTTAGGGGCATTGATTTATAATCCCACTATAATGCATTGATTATCGTTGAGAGCATCAAAACATTTCAAGTGAGGACATCACTCACTTTATTCCTAGGTCGGTGGCACTATCATATACATATTCTGGCATGTGCAGTCTACTGGTACACAGTATCTCCAAACCCGGTTAGGATTGCTTGCTCACCAAAAGCAGGGATGACAGTACAGACTATTACGCAAGAGTACGCGGTAAAGTTGCTCCACTTTAGGACCATACTGGTGGTACTATCACACATAAATCCCCCCCTGAGCACTTCATCGGTAGTGCTTAGTATCCCAAAACCCGGTTATGGTTGCCTACTTACCAAAAGTAGGGATGACAATTCAGGCTGTTACGTAAGGCGCGCGGCTAAGTCACCCAAGTTTAGTGCTATACCGGTGGCAGTATCGTAGCATAAATCCCAGGGGTACCTTACCGGTAGTGCTCAGTATTCCTAAACCCTTTTTTTGGTTGCCTACTCACCAATAGTAGAGAAGACAGTACAGACTATCACGTAAGGTGCGCGGCAGAGTCACCCAACTTTAGTACTATGTCGGTAGCACTGTTGTATCATTAATTCTAGCTTGTGCACTCACCCGGTGGTGCATAGAATCAATAAATCCAATAATGATTACTCACTTACTAAAAGTGGGACGGCAGTTACAAAATTGCCTCACTGGTATACACGACACAAGTATACACTTACATGGAGCGGGATTTCTACTACACGGACTAGATTAGCATGGGAGACCTCTCACAGTGATAGTATCACTTTGGAGGACCGAGCATATGGATAGACCTACTTCACTAGAGCTGGACCAGTGGCACACTTGCAGCACACCCCATTGGAGCTCTTATCAAAAGTACCGATCTTCGGCTGTGGGCCTATTCCACCAGGGGATACCTTCATGGGATTAGACCACTTTCATATCACTGGAGTTTTGTTGGAAGATTGAAGCACTTTCAAGTTTATTGGAGGATCATTTGGAGGATTAGGAAGCATGCGACACGAGATGTCATGCCCTAGTGGGGCTCTCATATAGCATAGCTTCCTTTTGAGCATCACCTCTCTCACCACTCGAGGCGAAGAGGATTTCAGATCTTCATTCAGCTACTGTGCCTTCGAGCACTACAAGGAGACCATCACATCGACACATTTCTCAATAGCTATTTTGGGTTACTTCCTAGTCCGGTGCTTTATTTTGCGTCATACAATAGCTCTTACCCCGGATCACTCTGGGATAGCACAATTGTATTCAACACCGATTAGAATAACATCGGGGATAGCAATAAATACGGGGACCCAATATACTTAATTCAATGTACTAAACACGAGAAACACTAAATTAGCACAATTGTATGCTCTAGGTACGACTGCGAGGATCAACCATCATGCTAGAAGTTCCTAGTGACTACATCGACAAAAGACAAACTTCTGAATTCATCCTAGAATCTAGCAATCAGTCACTTGACAATCACAACTAGTTATCACACCTAATCATAATCATGCTTCAATCATTAAACAAACATTTAAAAAAAGACGAAATCTTTAGGGATCATCACAAATCAAGCATTCAATCAATTCACATCATAATCCTAATTATGCACCAATCATAAACAATAAGCACAAAAACAACTGATAATCAATGACAAAAGGATGGTTAATCCAAATCTCACAATAACATGCTAAAAACATGATTACTAATTGCTTCCAAAAAATAATCTAGCCTATTTAGCAAAACCCATAACAAATACTATTTCGTCTCAACAAAAATAACACAATTTCCTTTTTCAACCGTCCCAACAAAAATGGCATGATTTATAAATTACCCACAATGTCTCATTAACTTTAACAACTTTTATTTATTGGACCCACTGCTTTCCCAAAATATCCCTATTTTTCCACAATTATTCCACGCCGCATCAGTTTGCATAAAAGTGCTAGTCAAAAACAAAACTACAAATAAACATTAAATCTACAAAAAAATAAAATATTGCCGAGACGAAGGAAGTAACATTTAATCTACAAATAAACATGGAAGAAATTGAAAGAAAAATGAAAGGCTAGGTTTTTGGAGGCCAAATCGGGCTCAGCCCAAGATGAAGAAGAAGATAACCATTTATAGGAGAGAGGCTAAAAGGTCTGCTTTGTCCGCGAGCCAGGTGTTTTTCAAAACCTCAGTCTGCAAACTGAGCATGGAGGACCATGCACATTTGCTAGTGTGAGTTCGCCATGTGTTTTTGGTGAAATATTCTTCCTTTCTGATCACTCCAAAAAACACGCAAAATTTCAGGTCTTAAAACTACAAACTAAGTATTAGTGCAAGCAGCAACACAACATTCTCATAGAATATTCCATGCATGTTTGACAAACAAAATGTGATGATTTATTGACTGTTAAATTTCATAGGGTAAATTACATGGAGCCAAATATATATATATTTAGCTTAACAAAGTTTACAAAGATGGTTTATGACAAGGGCGCATGGGGTAGAACGAAATTGTGATTACTCACAACATTTATGAGACACATCTCAAGCTACTTCTGATTACTCGCATCATTTATGAGACATTCAGAGGTATTGGTCTCAAGCTACCAGTCAATACCGAGTTTTCGAGATGTGAAAAGTTCATCGACATAAATAATGACAGGGGTGGACGAATCAACATAACTTTGCATCTCCATCATTGCTGTGGTCTCTGAAGCGACAAAGGAAACACAGTGCCATTAGAATTAATAGGAAAATTTTGAACGAAGAAATCATCTCATAGACCTTAAAAGACGTGTATCATCAAGCAAAATAACTATCCAAAACCCAAGGATTAGCCATTTAATTTCTACCAATAATGAACTAGAAGACAGAGCCTACTTTAAGTCAAATGAGTACTTGATAGAATATTGACCAGAAATGCAGTGTATACAGATGGAATGTAAGTTCAAGAACAAACTCACCATCTTCGTTGAGTCTCTTCAACAGCTGAGCCCTAGTAGGAAGTGCATACATCCCGGCAGCCACAGCTTTCCTGATAGCCCATCCATGGTAGGGAGCAAACACTTGTGTGTAAGCTGTTGATGCAGGATCCTTTAAATAATTTCCCCTGAGAAGAACCATTTGGAAGAATTACAGATTGTCCATTAAATTGAAGAGCTGAAAATCAATAATGGGCCTTAAAAGTCCAAATTATAAAAAATAAATCACAGATTAAATGCCTAATGCCTACAAGTAATTGAAATTCGGTAGTGGTTGCTCAGCTGTAGTGTGATAGAATCATAGAACCATCTGAAGACCTTAAACCTTTTCATTTCAAGTGTTAAGTATACTCCCTCTTCCCATTAATATTGTCCTTCACATCTCTAAATAACACATGTTTGACCATTAATATGTTTAATTACATACAGCTAAATATTATAGAAAATTGATACTTAAAAATACCACATGATGATTCATATGGTAGTGCAGTATTACAGTAAAACTTAACAAACTATAACTTACTGTGTTAATTCAAGTAGGACGGGGGAGTATAAAGAGTAACTACTTTTGCACAGAAAACTAATGTAAGTCTCAACTGAGGGAACATAGGATAAAGTATTATCTACATTCTGAAAAGTGCGCTTAACTCCAAAAACAGCCCACCTGAAGCGCTAGGTGCATAGGCATGAGCCTAGCACCTTCAGGCATAAGAGTGTCGGAAAGCCTGTGTTTTGTTGGGGGGTTTTAGCGCTCGACAGCAATGAAAGCAATCTCTTTAGCATGAAAGGTACTGTATTTATTTTGTAGGTAGACCTTAAATGAAGCTAAACGTATGTTGTATGAGAGTAGACCTTCAAATGAACCTGGCAAAACAGTACACTTCATGAAGGCCCATGTTCTGAAGCATTATGAAGCTACAAGACCCTTTGAACGATCACGAAGATACAAGAAGTTCCCAAACACGGCAAAACTCTCCACGCATGCCCTTCTATGCTAGACACTAATTTTGATATGGCTCAGTAAGGAAAAGTATCAGTCAAATAAATTTGATATGGTTGATTCAATTTGGATCCACATAGGAAAAAACACATAAGGTTATTAAAATCTGTTTTTCAAACATAATGCCACAAGGTGACCGGATGATATCAGAAGAAACTGAAATCATAACAAGTACAAATATTTGCAACGATTACTTTCTGGATGTGTACATAAATCTGATAATTAGTAGTATTTCCGAGACAAGTAGGCAAGATCATCTTTAGGCCACACGGCCCACACCATTTAGTGAAAAGAAGAAGTGCTATCCCAGCTAGTTTAAGTGCAATTTCAAGTCAGTTGACAAAAAGAATGTCATTTCCAACCTGTGTGCTCACGAAGAATACAGCATGTTTAGGATTAATAAGGCGTTATTTTGCAATATGTACAATTTCTTCAGATTGTCCAAACACAATATTCTCATCAAACAGTTTTTTTCCAAGTTCTACGCATGTTTTTATAAAATCAGATTCTCTAAACCATGTTCATTTTCACCCTACTTCATCCTTTTATTAATCCCTCACACCCCAATCAGTTTGAAGATGTCTGATGCTCCATCCAGACCCATCTTCTTTACATGGATTGATGATTAAAGGAACATTTTATACTCTGAATATCTCATTCCTTTAAAACAAGGTTCCAGCTTAAAAAATTATGCCTCGTACGGTTCTCTACAATTAAGGATATGTCTTTATTTTCAATTCTATTAAAGGATATTACTAAGCGCATGATTTTAGAACAATAGATAGGTAAAACTGTCCATAACCTACTCACACTCACTATTTTGTAAACCACCAAATAAGTATATGTGCACGGCAAAAGTCACTATTTCAGCGAAGAATCATTGGATAAGCTATTCTCCAGAGAGAACTCTTGCAGCCTTATTTAAGAGGAATAAGAACAGAAAAAAAAAAGAAACAGGAAAAGGACTCTCTATTTTTTTAATTTCATAGGCTCACTTGTATACACATGTGTGGTTTCTGAACCTCCCACAACTCCTAGATACTGATAGAAGTGAAAGTGTGAAACAAATAGGAACAAAAGCTTATTTTATAGTGCACACTCCCATCCTTAGAAATTTGTAATAGAGTGTAACATAACTCTTTGTGTGGAATAGAAAGAGTATACAAGACTGAGTTCATTCATCTCAACCAAATTGCTCCTTATAAGAAATGGATCATAAAACAAGCAACTTTCTTCACATCCACCTTTAGTACAATGATTCTCAGCCTTTCCCTAGTGAATATAGTAAAGCAGACCTTTCCCGAGCTCCTATGATCTTCTCATTGAAAAGAAGCTATTGTTACAAGGTGTAAACCAACATCAAGCAGCTATTGTTAGCAACAACTTCAATTTTTCAAAATCTGATTTAGAATTTCTATTGCTATAATGGAGGTAGCCTCTCACCCAAAGCTGAGATATGCATCAAGAAAAAAAACTCTGGCTGCTAAATCAAACCTCAGTGAATAATCACCAGCAGGATGCACACTATCTTTACCTTTACTAAATTTCTGAAACTTCAAGATTTCACATAAGTTTTCACAAACAAAGAGATGAAAATAATTGTTACAAAACACAGGCAAATAAGCTACACACGTTCGATTGTATTAGCCCGAGCAGTTCACAAATAACATCTTGTATAAACTATACTCAAGAGACAGGCAATTCATATCATGCCAAGAGAGTTGGTAAGGAATGTGAACATACCCTGAAGCAATGATGCGCTCAAATAAAACTTTCACCATATGGAGTCCGCGCTTCACCCTCAACAGGTTCCTGGTATGACTACCAGCCCTCTTCGCACAATCGGCTTCAATGTCTCTCTCCATCATCACTTGTAATGTAGTGATTGACTTGGAAGCCTGTGCCAAATCCTCCACCTACCGACCAAGGCACATTAGCACTTGTTCATAGAAAAACGAAATAAGCAAAAAGTGGGGATCCATACTTTGGCGACATAATCCATCTCTGCAAACTTGAAGGCGATGCCAAGGCAGCGGAAGAGGGGAG
>JAULKJ010000006.1:9729479-9741006 GCA_032355405.1 Rubia balearica
GCGGTACAGACACACTAGAACTTTTAAGCTCCAAAATTAGCCTCTGGTTAGACAGACTTATTCTCCAGTACTTGCTTAAATGCTTAGAATGAATGGTATTTAATACATGGTTGTGGGGGTCTTCAACCTTTGAAATGATCTATTGGGTATCCCAGATGCCAGTCCACCGTGCATTTACCATATACTTCCTACTAGTCTTGCACGTTTTAGTAGAATGTGTTGGATCCATTGATTTGGATTTGAATCAACCAGCTTTTTGACATACCATAAGGATCATGCAGTGGTTCTGGTGCCATGAACCCATTACCATCCCACCAGTTGCGTTATGCAGAGGTCCTTCAACAATATCCCTACACCATTTCTCAGAACTTCTAATGCGAGATTGAAAACCTTGCGATTAGGAATAGCGGTGGACATGAGCGACATAATCTTCACCTATGCTGAATTCTATTCATATAATTGGCATGCACACAACTACGCTCCCACATGGACTAGTGCTAAGGGGAGTGGAACCCTGCCTTCATTGTCAATTTCTCTAGCTCTAAACACGAAGTCACCCCCATTGTCTACAAATTGCTGCTCATCATCGTTAATCCATTCATCTTCATTGCTGTCCAATTTAATTAACTGGAGTATTTCCCGGGGCTGCTTCACCCACATTCTCGACAATGGATATAACGTTTTCTGGCCCGATTCCAATACCATCCCCACTTCCACTATTATCACTAACATCTTCGATAGCTAATTCCTCAACATTCTTTTGCCCTTTAGCTTCATCTCCTACAACTTCCTGAGCAGCTATATATGTTTCTTAGGGAATAACATTCAAATCAGCCGCAAAACAGGGGGGCTGAACCAGAGATCCAGTCTCAAATTCCCGACCCAAAGAGGTTACGTTCAAGTCAAAATGCAACAATGCAGACATCTGCTACCAATGTACAATTTCGATTAATTTTCACCCAATTTTGACTACATTAAAGGATGACTACTAAGAACCATGCCAATATATCAATGAACTAATACTGAACCAAAATTGCTCCATAAATATCTTACCTCTGCTCGCAGCAGGGAGACACTGTATATGTAATGTCTCTAGAGATTACCAAAGTGCCTGCAGGGAAAATAAACCAACGACTCTCCCTCAGACATTGGTGAGATGGCCAAAATCGGCAGTTGCGTGCAGAAGGAATAAAAATGTGGGACAGAAGGAATGGGAGCCGCCGTGTCAGAGGGTAGATCAGGATGTTAAATTTTCAAATTCAATTTGCAAGTGAGAGGAATTGCCAAGTTAGAAGCGTACCAAGGGAGAGGGAGACGGTGACACGTGGAGTTGGGTCCAGTGTCGTACACACTACATGACTCTTTATACTCCTTCCGTCCCAAAATAAATTGCACATCAATCATTATCACGTTGTTTAAGAAACATGTTTGATCATTAATATTTTTGCATATGTATAATAACGGTAAATAAAAAATTAATATTTTAAAACTATTTAATACGGCGAATTCAACAATATTACATATAAAAATATTATTTTTTACATATTTATTCAATTATGGACTCAAATTTTAATAGAAAATAATGCAAAAAAATTTAGTTGGGGGTGTTTGAATTGGAACTGGGAGAGAATTTCTCCTTGTGGGTCGAACCTGCACAGACAGTTAAAAGGACAAGAAAGATAAGTCAACAGTGGATCAATGAAAACTCTCATCTTTCGAACTTAATTCAGAATTTGGAAAGGAGGAAAAGGAAGCACTCAAAAACTTCCTCCTGTCCTAATGTTTTTGCATTCATTCAATTTGTTCATATACGCACAGAATAATAAAGGGATTTCTGATTTGAATCAATGGGGCCAGAGTCGGAGTCCCGGGAAGTGATCTTGGGTGTGGACGGCGGCACGACCTCGACGCTGTGCGTTTGTATGCCACTCTTCCCTTTCGCCGATGACTTGCCGGACCCTCTTCCGGTTCTTGGCCGGGCCGCTGCAGGTTGCTCCAATTACAACAGTGTTGGGGGTAGGATCAAACTTTTGCATTTCTTGTTGTTTCTTTCATGCCCTGCATTCCTTTTCATTTAAGGGAATCATTTCTTGGTAGTCGAATACTTTTGTGGCCCCATGAGGGAAATGCATGCATGATTTGGTGGAAATTATGATAATTTCTGGTAGAGATGAATATGACTGTCTATTTTGGGTCGTGTTATCAGAAGAGGCAGCCAGAAATACATTGGAGAAGGTTATGACAGAGGCTGTTTCAGTATCAGGGGTGAACATATCAGCTGTTAGAGCTGTTTGTTTAGGAGTATCTGGGGTTAACCATCTGAAGGATGAAGAAAAAATATCAACATGGGTAAGGTATGGTATATACTATATGGGCTGTGCCAGCCACTCTGCCTCTTTTCAGAATATTTCATCATTATCCATAATTGTTTGAAGTTAATGCATTGCATCTTCCCTGACTGCATATTACGATTTTGCAAGCTGCTAGTCGTATCTAGCGGATAGATCAATCCTTAGGATTTTTGTTGTTTGACCTTTGCAATACTTATCTCTCCACATCCCTCTGATTTGCATTAGGTGTATAATTAAGGATGTGTCCAACTTTGTCCTAGTTAAATTCACTTGTATAGGCAGTGCCCCCATTAAGTAGTGCAAATGTTGGTTGGTTTAGTTGAACCCCATGAATTTTTTTTCCTGGGTACTGTAGCTTTGGTTCGATAATTAAATACCTAGGCATCATTTTAGTGGAGTTTCAGATATACCATGTCTTCTTGAGTTGTTCTCTTATTTTTCTCATCTATTAGGAGTATAATTATTTCATAAAAAAGGAGAGAAGAAGAGGATTACTCATATTGAGATGGAAAGAGGATAACACAGAAATAATGATGAAAAGTGGGAATTTGGTGTATTTAATTATAAATGAAATCATGTCTCTATAGAATACAGAGAAAATAATACTGTTACTATTGGATCCCGTGGTATAGAGGATTAAACTTGCTTCTGTTGTTTAGTAAACCTGGACTACAATTTTGGCGTTTATCTTTTCCTACCTTCATTTTGGCTCTATTCATAGTTAGTTTCTGATCAAAGAGTCTAGAGGATGCTCTTTTCTATTTGTCGAATGTGCCTGAATTCAATTTGCATATTTCAAGCTTCTAGATATGTCTCATTCAGGTCTCCAGCTTTTCTTGCTTGCCCGATTGCCTATTATATTGTTACCTGTTGTGGTCCAGATTTACCTTTATAATGTAAAGCCTTTCAATCATAATATCCCTCCGTCACACTTCCCAAGTGACATAACTATATATCACCAAGGAATAACACACATTCAAGAGTTATAAAAAGAGACAGGAATGCCTTTTGAATCCGCTTTAACATGTGCTAAAGCCTAAAGTACTTAATTTCAACGCACTAAATTTAGCTCCTAAACAGATACGGTACATCTCTTAACTTATAGTAGTATCAATTTACCACTGCCTGGATATTACGGTTTGTTAATCACTTAATGCAATGAATAATGATAACATTGCTGTGGTGCTACATTGATGTTGATTATTGGACATGTTTCTTTCTTCTCCTTCTTCTTCAATTTTCTTTATTCTCTTTTTTGATAAATATAGTTCAGAGAGTAATTGGATCATGTTAGGGGAGAAAAAAACCCTGATAAGCTTTTTTTTCCCGCATTTTGCGGCTCTTGTAACCAGTAGAATACACTTGGTGGAATTATGCAGAGTTTTCCCTCCGGTCTTCTGATATAGTCCCTCTTCTTAATTCACAAAGTTTTCTGAAAAATGAAATGAGTGGTGGAGGTTGAATTGGGAGAATAAGAAGTAAAATGAATGGATGAAAAAAATCTAGGATTTGCCAAAAGAGGAAAGCGCCAGTATAAAAAGACCATCCTTGAAAGGAAAGGGTGCCAATATAAAAAGACCGGAGGGATTATATAAGTTGGCAAAATTTTTTTTTACCTTATATACTTTGGGTACCTAAATGCTATTTATCCACCAATATCATCCTAGTCCTTTTTCCCTTTCTTTTCTTGTCCTCCTTGTTTCCACTGATGCCTTCTATGATCCGTACTCTGAAGATCAGACAAGGTTTCGGCAGATTATTGTTTGCTTTTCAGGTTGCTTATAGTGATTATTTAATGACTTTAGGATCTGGGAGTTTGTATTTGAGTCTGGAATTGAGGTGAACTTTCTGATATGTTGGCTACATGTGCAGTGTATTTAAAGTGGGTAGTTTTTGTGATTGAGACTAGTGGAACCTTAAATAGTAGATAAGTAACACCATGCACCAAAGATGGCCAGTGTGTCATGATCAGTGTAGTTAATTCCAATTCTTTAAGCTGCTCTGACACCTTTCAGCAGTAAAGATCTGAGAGCAAGTCAGTTCATCTTGCACTAATGATTCCATTCTTTTTTTTTATTCTAAAACTAGTCACCTTTAACAAGATGGTAACTGTTTGCCAAAGTTTCTGATGCATAGTATATCAGGCAATTGATCTCATGCGTGTATTTGAAGAACTTTCTGACAATAAATAAAATTGAAGGAAGTGAAGCATCAGAACCTCTCTTTTTTTGTGCAGTAATAAATTACTATTCCATGAAATGATTCCCTAGGTTATTATTACCATTTTATTAAATTCTTTCGTCAATGTTGTCTCAGTTAGTTGTTCACCTCTTGTTCCTCATTTTCCATTTTGAGTTTTTATATTGGATGTGATTGGAAGTTGGAAAAAGAAAAGCAAAGTGGTTTTTTATGAGCCTGAAACCTCAAGGTTTGTTAATTTTGAATTCATATTTTACAGGGATATGTTTCCTGCTCATGTAAGTATATATGTCCGCAATGATGCTATAGCTGCTCTTGCAAGTGGGACCTTGGGGAAACTTCATGGCTGTGTGCTGATTGCTGGGACAGGATGCATATCGTATGGATTTACTGAAGATGGAAGGGAAGCTCGGGCTGCTGGTGCTGGACCAGTATTGGGTGATTGGGGAAGGTATATTCCTGCCTCCTAAGTTATCTTTCTTGCACAGAATCAACCTCATTTATATTTTCTTCTTTGTGTATATTTTTCCTGGGTATACGAAGACTTGGAATAGATTTTTATCTGGAGTTAGTTACAATATTCAACACTTCAAGATCATAATCTTCTAGAATTTATTTTTGTAGTGAAAATGTTATGTAGGTTTCTTTGTATTGTGACTATTAATCACTTGTAGTCATCGATAGAATAATTTGTCTACTGCAAATAATATATTAGCCTAAATGGTCTGATTGTAGAATGAAATTATACATGTCAACAGAGATTAAATAGTGCAGAATTTATTACTAGAGCATACGTTGTAAGTGAACAAGAGAGGCCCAGCTATATCTGGAAACAGTAGATGGAGCGTGTCAGTACTTTAGTCCTACTAATTTTCACTTGTTTTTTGGATGATATTAATACCAAGAGTACTCTTCTTTGATGTGCTGATCAGCAGTATAATAAACTAGATTTTACAGCATTGTTTTGTCTGCTTTCACCATTTCACGAGGACATATTTCTTGCATATCAGAATTTAGTTAGATGTTAAAAGATGTGATTGGCAGATAGATATTTCTTGCATGTTAGATAGATGTTAAAAGATGCGAATAGTAGATAGACACTTCTTGCATATTAGAAGATATAGATGTTAAAAGATGTGAATTTTTTTTTTGCAATCTTGCATTTTTTCTCAGTCTAGCAATAAGCACCCACAGAATTAAAAAGAGAAAAAAAGGCTAGCTTGTATTAATAATTTGAGATAAGGTTGTCAACATCAAGCCCTTATAGGCCAGGCTCTTTCTCCCCCAAACCCACAAGTGGAATTTGGTAATGTTGATTGAATAAAAAAACAGAGATCCTATATAGCTACACCTGTTCTGGGACCAGGCCAATTTTTAGGGCTAACAGAAGTTTTATGCTGTGCTGGTTTATGGAGAAATTCGATTCAGATTTTCCTGGCAATCTGTCATCAATTAGCATATAGAACCCTCGTTTGGACCTGTACTGACCCTCTTGGTTTGACTCTTTTCTTGATATGACCACCATTATTCTCACTTAACAAACCCTTGCACCGGATCTCATCCGAACTCTGAAGTTGCATATGCTTGGGGGAGAGTTGTACTAGAATGGGTGACCCTCTCAGGAATTCCTCGTTTTATACCGTTTAACGAATATGATGGCGTGACATAATGCTTAATAGCTGATCCCACATAGTGGAATATATGCTTAATTTTTGTAATTATGATGTTTGCACTTAGCAGAGGGTGGTGTAAGAGTGATGCGGAGAAGGGAGTCACTTTAGCAATACAGTGAACTATAAAGCTAAAGATATATCTCTATATAACGACTAAGCCTTTATCCCACCATACAGGCCACGTGCATTTAATAATATTTGCATTACATGACTGATGTCAGCATGTGAGCTGATGGCTCTTGCCTTGCAGCTGGTTTCAGATTAGATCCAGATTTGGCTTCCTCATGCTGTTACCTTAAAGCTGGAAAAGATGTATGATGTTGATAAGTTGATTACATATGTTTGTTTGAGCTCTATGAATGAATATATCTTTAAATGAGCATCTTTGTGCGCATTCTGCAATATCTTTTCTGCACTCTGCTGCCTTTTCCTCAATTTCCATGGCTGATTTTGTTGCGATCTACGAATCACTTCACTTATTATTATTATTATTATTATTATTGTTATCTATATTCTTATTAAGTCAAATATGTGTTGAACTTGTATGCTTAAGACTGTTTTAAGGTCTTGATTTCTGCTAAAGGATGATTGGAAAAAGTTTGGTAGTGGAAAATGCTGAATTAGCAATAGAAGTATTGGGGAGCTTTTTGGGCTTATTATTTATTTCCAATTAATCTGCGGTGGAAGCATTTTAACATAGAAGTGAGATATTCCTGCCGAAATGATCTTAGCCTTTTGTACCTGGTTATTTCTGGCATCTGATAAAAAATTCTGGTCCCATACAGTGGCTATGGAATTGCTGCTCGAGCTTTGACAGCTGTAGTGAGGGCTCATGATGGCCGTGATAGACAGACACTACTCACTAGTCGTATTTTGGATTCACTCGGCCTTTCTTTACCCGAAGAAATTATTGGGTATGCTGTCAATGATATATCAATACTTACAAGATTTTCCCATATTTTCTTTGATGAAATGCTATTTATGTGCAACTGAAAACCTATCAGGGTTTAGGTGCGCTGTGCGCAAGTGTGTTGCGTTTTACTATGTTTAGATTTTACCTTCTGAACACATTGAATTAACCTGAAGAGCTTTGTGAGAAAAATTGACATGGTAATTCTTTTTCTTTGAAAACAATTGACATGTAACATTTAGAAGAGGTATTAGAGCTTTGTCCTGTATTTAAATTTTCAAGCTTGTAAACTACTTTTACCCAGTTCTCTGTTAAAGTTCCTGAGAATATTTAAATGTAATTTGATATGGTTGCTTGCGCATGAAGTGGGTTAAGACTGTTTAGCTGCTACAGTTCCAGGACTTCTTTTCACGAAGCTCTGAAGAAACAAGTCACGATTGTCTGACTTGGATTCTGTTTATCTTAGATTTGTTGTTTGAAGCATTTTTTATCTGAAGCCTTTCAAATTGAGCGAGTGATGCATGTGTGTCATGATGCAGAAATATGATGCCAATGTATGTCTTTAGTTATCTGGCCATGCCTTAGAAAATGTGATGGTAATTGCGAAGCAAGTCTTGGACTACAAATTTATAATTACTGCTAGGGCCTTATGTGACATTTTTTGCTGGTGGTATTGAAATTAATCCAAACACAAGAGACTCAAAAACAGAAACTCCTGACTCATGAATTGATTAGTTCACATGATGATATTGATTAACTGTCAATTTCATTTTCCTTGTAATTCAGGTGGACATATGCAGATCCAGCATGGGCCCGTATTGCTGCACTTGTTCCAGATGTTGTTTTTTGTGCAGAAGCTGGTGATCAGGTTGCAAATGACATTCTAAATAATGCAGTCGAAGAATTGGCCTTAAGTGTAAAAGCTGTTGTGCATAGACTCTCATTGGCTGGGAAAGGTTGCACTGATTGGCTTTAATATTCTCTTACCCTTCCTTCCCTCTGCACACCTTTTCAGTCACTTAAGGAATTGGAATGGAAATATATTTGTTGCTCTTAAGGATTAGTGCAGAGACACAAAATGAATATTAGGAATACCTTGAAGTTTTTAAAAATTATTAGTTCATCCAGTAGAGTGCCCACTGAGTTCTTAAAACATGATATCTGTTGCCCTCAAATGATAGGAAATCAGGACTGTATTTTAGAGGGCTTACAGATGGTTGTCTTGATTTCAGATGGTAAGGATTCTTTTCCTGTTGTCATGGTGGGTGGTGTCCTTGAAGCTAACAGGAACTGGGATATTGGGGCAAAAGTCATCGACTCTGTTTTGAAGACCTTCAGTGGGGTTTGCTCTATTAGGCCGAAAGTTAGTCAACCCGATCCTTTCATTTTTCCAATTGTATATGTTTGCCTCTTAACTGCTTCTTCGCTTCAAATTGATGTCGCATTAACTTTTCATTTTCCCATTGTATAAATGAGACGGGACAATTTTATGGTGAACTTCACTTTAAAGTTTAAAGTGTTCAATTTAGGGAGGTGGTGGATACATAATTGGGGGATTTGGTATACCCAATGTTTAATCAGAATAGTAAAAGAAAGTATGGATGCTTTGAGGATATATAGCTACCACTTCTTTGATTTTGATTTTGATTTTGATTTTTCTGACTAGGTTGAGCCTGCTGTCGGAGCGGCATTGGTTGCCTGGAACTTATTGAAGGAAGAGACGCCAGCAAATGGACACAGATGATGTTGAACTGCTATTGTACCAATGTATAGGGAAGTCAGCTTCAGTTTAAAATATGCATATGCATTACAGTTGTTTAGGTAATGATTCATCTGCCTGAAAGGTTCATATAGCTGTTATTGCTGGTCAGCACGGATCTGAAATTCCACCTTGCAATGCAAATCAGAGTATACAGAAAGCAAGCATAATTGTTTGTACTATAATTTCCAATTGGCTTTGGAGAGTTTTCCATACCCCACCCCCACACCCAGTTTAGTACTCCACCTGTCCTATTTTGATAAGAATTCATTTAGTCAAAAACTTTATAAAATAAAATCTCCATATAAGTATGAACATGAACACTATTGTATGATACATTGTTAGATTCGTTATAGCATATATTTTCAAAATATTTACTTTTCACATTTTAAATTATCCTTAATGAAAGATATTAAAGAAACAACTTTCAAGTCAACTTTTGAAAGTCAAAGTGTGTAGTTTGAAATGAAACGGAGTGAATAGTTTACATTTAGCTTTGACAAAATCTTGCACAAGACCATATCACAGTGAGACTAGAGATTAAATTGCAAATAATTCAGCATGGGGCTTCATATTAAAGTATTAAAAGTTCAGGGGATGAGTGTGTGATTTTGATAATTTACACTTAAGTCTAAGTATAAATATTAAAATTTTCAAATTCTTTTTTAAAATTTCCCTCACAAAAACCGTTTCGATTCCTCCTCTCTACAATTCCCCTCTCTCATTTTTGGAGCTCTCAAATCTCAACCGCTCACGATCGCTTGTTTCCTTCCATTTAATCACAGATTCTCTGCATTTTTCTTCCTTCTCTTGTGCGCAGTGATTCGTAGAGAACGCATGGAATTTTTGCTCGATTTTCTGGCAATTTTTGCAGTTTCAGCTTAGTTTCCCGAAGGTAATGTTTTTACTCTGTTTTTTATGCGTATTTTGTTTTTTCTTTTATTTGTTTAAATTTTTAGGTTCAAGTGGTTTTCTATAGTTCGTGTATGTTTTAGTGAGCATTATATAGCTTATTTTATAGTTTTTGTTGATTATATAGTTGAATCGCCGCTTATTGTGTGATCGATTTGATGTTTTTACAGTTTATGTTGTTCACTGTGTTAATATTCGAAGATTGCTCTGTTTTTTCGTGTTCGGTGAATACTTCTTATGAATTTAATGTTTCACTGGTTTCGTATGAAGTTATTCGAGTATTATTGTTTGGATTTTGCGTTGATTTTGTTATGTTTTCCTTGTGTATGATATATTAGGGTTTTGTTAGGTATTGTGCTAATTTTTGGGTTGTTGTTGCTGCTTTGAAGATGTCTAAAAAGACCATTCCTGGTGAATACCTTGATAAAGTTGTTTTGGACATTGCGAAGTCCTGTGTTGAGGCGGCTGAAGGCTGTTGTGGTGATGTGAAGAAAAATTTGAAGAAAAGAGCATCTTCTCAAGGTAATTATGTTTGTGCTCTGTTTCTATGGAATAGGGTATTGATAGGATATATGGGTAGATTTAGGAATAAGGGTTTACCGTTTAGGGGTTTAGGAATAAGGGTTTATGTGATATAAAATTTTGGGGAATTGTCAAATTGATAGTTTTGTGAGATTTTGATTTGGGGGAATATTAGTATTAAGATATGGACATGTGAGATTGTTCTTATGCTTGAATCATTTCTTACTCGAGGACGAGTAAGGTTCAAGTGTGGGGATATTTGGTGTGTCTGTTTTATACAATTATTTTGGGATCGTTTGTACTCATTTTGGTAGAATTTATGCTTTGGATACTCTATTTTACTTTGAACTATTACTAGAGTTAAGAGTGACTTTATCACTTTTGTCACTTATAATAAGGATTCCGTGAGATGAGGAAATTGTTGAAAATTTTAAGACCTTGAAGACTCCATTTTGAAGACAATGAAGACTTTGAAGACCAGAAGAAAAGAAGAGGAGACAACTACACTAAGACCAAATTAGAAGAAAACAGCATTTGAGAGCAGAGTACTCTGCCCGTAGCAAGTCGTGATGAATATGTCGCGAGTCGCGACGGTCCACGACTCAGACTTACTTTTTGGACTTTTTGTACTATCAATACTCATAACTTTTATCTTTCTTCAACAACTCTTCTTCCCCGATTTCCCATTGTAAAACCCTAGTTTTTAATCTCTTCTACCTTAGTTTCTTCTTGAATTTATGTTTGATTGAATTTTATTAATTAGTATGGGCTCTAGTAGCTAAACATAACCTCGGGAGCAATTGATTAAGGCTTCCAACCCCATGTCTTGAGATCCATATATAAGCTATTTAATGTTTTCCTATTGTGCGTTTATTGTCTTGAATTAGGTTGTTGAATCCATTAATGATATTGGAAGTTTAAGTATAGGAATTTCTTGTATGATTATGTGTTAGGGTTTGGATAAATTAGCTAATTCTCCCTAATTTTGATATGAAATCCAAGAGCATGAGTTAAAGATTCTAATATTGTTGTTGACTTGATAAATGCTAGATAAATGTGATAATGTCGAATTCTTTTTCATGTTTGTTTTGTGTAGCAAATAAAAGAGGTTTATAAACGTTAACGTTCTTAGCTAATCTTGTGTAAATGCATGAATTGGTTCAATACTTAGACACGGTGTAGTGTTTATAAGTGTTACCAA
>JAULKJ010000006.1:9741106-9756393 GCA_032355405.1 Rubia balearica
ACACTATTCTCTATCAAAGTTTGACCACATATTTGAATAGATATATGAGCAATAATATATACATATGTGATATTGTTCAATTCATCGTAACAAATAGTTCCTAAATATCAACTTTTTATTTATCTTTATTATACGTAGGTGAACATATTAATGGTCAAACATATTTGTTGAATAGTGTGATAATGATTCCTGTGCAATTTTAGCTTGGGACGGAGGGAGTACTATTTTTTCACAATGTTATTAATGTGTTTGTCTATAATAGATTTATGTTAAAGTAAAAAAAATACTATTTCGTTAATTTATTTTCTAAATGCCTCGAATTATTATGCCTCAACGTTAAAAAAATGACACGGAACGCATCCTCACCTTTATTTTATATTTTTTTTAAAAATTACAATACTAATGAGTTTATAATATTTTAAATAATAAAACATAGAGAATTCGTTCTCCAAATGCAACTCTAGTTCTTTTTGTTCTTTTCTACTAAAAAGGAATAGTAATTCCCTTTGATAATTGAAACAAAATTAAGATGCATCACGATAAGACGCATTTGGCAAATGCGTCCTCTATTTACTTTTAAAAACAATAATTATTATAATAATAGTAGTAATAATAAGGCAAAGTTTTGGGAAATACACCCTTTCCAGCATATGGAAAAACGAGATTGAATTAGAATTATAGAAAGGTAAAAGTTTTACTTGCAATATTAAAATTTTATATTGCAGCGTGTTATAGTTATAAGTTTATGACACGATTAATACAACCTGAAAATTTTATCTTGATTTATTTCAATTTGCAGTTTAAACTTTGATCTTTCCATAACCGTCTTTCAAGAAACTGACTCTAATAATAATGAGAGGACGCATTCGGCAAATGCGTCCTCTATTTTTTCCTTTTTAAAAATAATAATGAGAAGACGAATCCGCCAAATGCAACCTCCCTATTTGTATCCATGGCTCGCTACTGTACCACCACATTAAGAATTTTCTCGCCTTTAATATGCCATTCTCCACTATTGATTTAACTTAAATATAAAAATAATGCTTAACTTATTAATTATTATTTGACATTCAACAACATTTACATTGAATTGAAAATAAAGATGAATATTGCAAAAGGATGTGAGACATATCAAGCAACACATGAATGTTAGCTTGAAAAGATGACATGTTAAGTCAGACTAACCCTTTGTAACTTACTATTTACTATTGGAGATGCTTTAAGAGGATCAAAGGCGACCAGAGAAGTCTCTTTAAAAGTGTCTTCTCTGTCTAATAAAACTGTCTTTAATCCACCTATCTAAAACTAGTGTCTCTTAATAATGTATGAAAAGATAAATTTTCCGTCACTCTTAATCACATTGATCATACGTACTATGGTCAATTTAAGGATTCCCACAATATCTTATAAGGGACTTTGTCTTTCCATGTACTTTTTAATCTCACCATCTCTTTAGGCATTTTAAAGTAAGTTACTTTTGTTGGAGTGTAAGAAATAGCGTTCATTGTATTATTCTGAGCCGCCCTTTTATTTTATTGGTCAATGGGGCTAACACGCTGAATAGAGGATTACATAACTGCTCCATATTGTATTCTTATAATTGACAAATTCTACTAATCCATACAGCTAAATTTGCACAGTAATTATTATTACAATGTTCGAGAAATATACTTGACCGTTAATATTTTTGCCTACGTATAATAATGATAAATAAAAAATTGATGTTTAAAAATTATTTGTTACGATGAATTGACAATATTATAGTATACAATAATATTATTGTTCATAAATTTATTTAAATGCACGATTAAATTTTAATACAGAATAATATTAAAAAAGTAAAAGTAGAAATAGAGGTGAAACAAATGGAGTACGTTGTAAAGCGTACAATAATAAAATCCTTAGAGCAGCTAAGTCAACGCAGACATATTAAATGTAAAAAGTAACAAAGAAATCTTCACAGTAGAACCAGTCTCGCTCAGCCCTAATTAATAATTAATCTTATAGTAGTAACTTTGAACGGGTTAGCTGTATGGCAAAAACAAAGGCGTGTTGCATAATTTTCTTCTACAATCATGCCGTTCACATTTACCCTATAAATTGTTGAGCCCATTTCACTTTCTCCATATTCATCTCTTCACCATTCATTTATTCATTTCTACAAATCATCATTCTTAGCCCCCTAATTTCCTTACAAAGCAATTCACATTATTGTTTACAAGTTCCGAGGTTTGTTTTGCATCAATGGAACACACCACTAGAAGAGCCACTGCTGCTGTTTTACTACTGTTTTTGGTTCTACACATTCAGTGCCAAGCACAACTATCTCCTTCATTTTATGACAAAACATGTCCTTCTGCACTCACCACAATCCGTACTTCCATTCGACAAGCCATTGCTCGAGAGCGCCGCATGGCAGCCTCCCTCATTCGCCTCCATTTTCATGATTGCTTTGTTAAGGTACATGGCCTGCATGCATACATACATACAATTGATTTCATTTGATCCAAGTCGAGTTATTCATTAATGTTTTTTCATTTGAATCAGGGTTGTGATGCATCCATATTACTAGAGCAGACATCTTCGATTGAAAGCGAGCAGAGTGCGCTCCCAAACTTGAATTCAGTGAGAGGATATGGAGTGATCGAAGCTGCAAAGAAGGAAGTTGAAAAGAAATGTCCAGGAGTTGTTTCTTGCGCTGATGTACTTGCTACTGCTGTTAGGGATGCATCAGTTTATGTAAGCTATCTTACATAAACTCTATATAGATCAAATTGATAAATATTATTATCCTTAGAAATTATATCGGAGTTGAAACAACTGAAACTTGAGGATTGATAATCATCGAAAGTTCATTGTGATATCCGAGTAAATCAATGCAATATTCGACAAATAAGTTGAGATCTTAACGTGTTTAATAACACGTGTATAGGTTGGTGGTCCGACATGGGAGGTGAAGCTTGGAAGAAGAGATTCAACCAATGCGTACAAATCTGAGGCTAATTCAGTTCTTCCCGGTTTCTTTGAAGATCTTGGCCCTCTTCTCAAGAAGTTTAGCGACAAGGGGTTTAACGCAAGAGAAATGGTCGCTTTGTCAGGTAAGACCAGCTTAATTGACTATATATTTATTCTGATATGAAAATAAAACAATGCAACACTTTGATCATATATGAAGAGTTTAAGTAAGCATCAAAATGGATTTTACTATAAATGTTGATGAATATATACATGCAGGTTCCCACACACTTGGTCAAGCTCAGTGCTTCACATTCCGGGATCATATCTACAGCAACAGAACAGTTATCGACGGGGGTTTTGCTAGCACTCGCAAGCGCCAATGTCCGAGCGCTGCTGGAAATGGAGATAGCAAGTTGGCGGCACTAGACTTGGTCACACCAAATTCATTTGATAACAATTATTTCAAAAACCTAATGAGGAAGAAAGGGCTTCTTCATTCAGACCAGGTTCTGTTCAATGGAGGATCAACAGACAGCATTGTTGCTGAGTACAGCAGAAACCCCAAAACTTTTGCTGCAGATTTTGCCGCTGCCATGGTGAAAATGGGAAATATGGAACCCCTCACTGGTAGCAATGGGATCATAAGAAGGATTTGCAGCGCCATCAACTAATGCAATCATTTCATTCATATTCTATTCATTTTACAATTCATTATTATTTTGATGCATCATCTAATTGTTTAATTGTTTAGATGTATCATTGTTTCCTTCTTTTCCTTTTGTTGGTGGACTTGTTCATTTATTAATTGTGCAGAGAATAATGAGACTAATTGTGACTTTCTCGGTTGGTGGCATTGACATTCTTTATATCAATTGTATTTGCATGAAAGGGTCTGTCTCATGGGAGACCGTTTTATCTTAAGTTGGAGAGTAAATCATAAATAGAATAAATATAAGGTATGCGCCTAATAACTTTAGGAGCTTAAAAGTAATAATATTTGAGTCGAGGTATTTTTTTAAAAGAACTTCTGAAATTCGGGGACTTATATGCAAATTCAGAAAAATAAAAACAGAAACCCTCAAACTTCATCTTTTCCGATAGGTTTTACCGACGTTGGATGATTTCCTGTCGCCATTGAGTTTAAATTCACAAGCGTTTCCCAATGAATATGGATCCCTCCTTCGCAGGAGCAAATCAAATCATCATCGTTGAAATCGTTGTCCTTCGCTAGTGTCTTCATTATTATGTCAGCGTTGAAAACTCTATCGGCCAATCGCATCGTCATTGCCGGAACAAAGTTGTCTCCTTATCGGAAGTGTCGTTGTAGGAACAACATTGTCTCCTTGCTGAAGCTTTGTTGTCGTTGAGGCAATTCTAGAAGTGGTCGAAGGCCAGGGATTAATCAATGGGTTCGTTGGTGTCATCAATGTCGGATTCGCAAGGCTTTTGCATCGGCGTCAGGGTATAATTAGCAAGGATTTTGCGTGGTTCCAACGATTGCAGTCTTTATCGAAAATTCACGCAAGGGTTCAATGGGGAAGGAAGTAAAAAATGGGCTAAAATCAAGTCAAAATTTTGGGCTGAAAACATATTCTCCCTCTGTCCCATAATTATTGGACTATTTGTTTTTTTTAAATCAAACTTAGTAGTTTTGACCATAAATATTAATTTATATATCTACAATAAAAATATCTTGTGAGATATTGTTAGATTCATCTTAACGTCAATTTGCTAAATATTAATTTTTTATGCGAAATTATTATATGTAGTTAGAGATATTGACGATCAAACATGATCATTGAAAACCGTGAAAAAATAAATAGGTCAAGCCGATGGGAGAATTTTTTATTGGCCGGATATGTATATGGCCTTAATATTATAATTCACATCTAACCAATGATACATCGCTTCTATTGTAGATAAATATTCTCTCTCTAGCTAGTGTGTACGATTTTAAGTGCGATACTATGTATACTTCTCTCTTGGATTCGATTATGATCGGCGTTCACTGATACGTTGCCATGGGAAAGTCGAGAAATAAGCGAGGAAGAAGGAAATAAACAATGTACTTAGTGAGAGAAGAAACGAGGGAAAATGAAAAGGCAAAAGGGGGCTGTTAAAGGGGATCTGGATGAAAGCAGCAGGAACGATAAAAAAATCCCTGAAACTGAAGAAAAGGGAAGCTGAAGAAAAAGGAGAGTAATCTGATGGAAGAAAGTAGAAGGAGTGCGGAAAAAGAAGATAGACCAAACTCAGGAAACACAGTCTCTGTTAGAAGTAAAAACCTGAAAGAGACAGATCCAAAGGAGTTGAGGAAAAATGAACTTATAGAAGGCAAGAGGCTCTCATGGGGTGAAAGAATGGAGGAGGAAAAGGTGAAAAAATGGTCAACACTGTTTGAAGATAATCAGAAAGAGGTCAGGCAATACAGTACGGTCAACATTGAAGGGATAGAATTAGGGGAGATAACAGAAGAAGATGTTGAGGAGGGGGTGAAACTCTGGGAGAATTGTGTGGTCTGCAAAATGGTAGGCTGCTATCCCCCATTCAAGGTGATGGAAGGTGGCAGTTAAATCGTGGTGTTTTTATGATTAAACTGTTATCAAATTTGATCTGTGATGAAATTGTGGAGAGGGTTAGCTATGTTTGATGGGAAACCTGTAATTGTGAAGAAATGGGATAAGAACTTAGATCTAAATGAACGTGATTTAGTTCCTATATGGATTCAACTTCCTGGTTTGCCTCTAGCATATTGAAAACCGAATACAATATGTAAAATTGTGAGTTCTATGGGTAAACCTATTTGTTTAGATAAAGCTACTGCAGAGAAGGCGAGATTATCATATGCAAGGCTGTAGATGGATGTAAAAATTGGAGATAGTGTGCCTGATAAAGTCCAATCTATAAATGAGAAACAAGTTACAGTGCAGCAGAAGATTGAATTTGAATGGAGTCCAGTAATGTGTGAAACTTTCAAAATGTATGGCCATCTGATAGAGGATTGTAGAAGGAAGGAAGAGATGGAAAACATAAAAAAGAAACTCAAATGTATTTTCCAGTTCAGAGAAGGGAAGAATCAGAAAAAATTGAGAAGAAGGGAAATGAACAAAGACCTGATGGAGTAGGCTGAATCAAAATTGAGAAGGAGGGTAATCTGATGAAGCAGGTTGTAGCAAGGAGTTTGATATTATGAAGCAGGTGAGTTTATACAGGGAAAGGGCAGGAAGGAAGGAGAAACCACCAGATCATGTATAACATTGCTACATGGAATATTAGAGGTTTGAATAAAAGAGCTAAACACAGTGAGATAAGAAGATTCTATCTGAAGTATCAAACTGGATTGGTTGGCCTACTAGAAAAAATCAAAAAACAATAGGAGGAGGAAACATGTACAGGAGGTTAGGATTGGGCTGGAATGTGAAAAAAATAGTGAAGCAGAAAAAAGGGGGAGGATATGGGTGTTATGGAGGCCAAATATTTATGAAGTAAGAGTGATCAGTATTAAAGAACAATAGGTGGATTTGTTGTGTAAGAACAAAGCAGATGGAAGAGAGTTCTTCTCTACAGTAATATATGGTTTTAACGCACAAAAAAGGAAGGAAAAATGTGGGAATATTTGAAGAATGTGGGGATAAGAAACAGACCTTGGATGCTAATGGGAGATTACAATTCACCCCTCAATCCAGGAAATAGGATTGGAGGAAATCAAATCGAAGAAAAGGAGATGGAAAGCTTCAGGGAAGTAGTAGAAGATCTGGGGCTGGAAACATGAAAACAATAGGAGCATAGTACACCTGAAGTAGCAGGAGAAATGGAGATAAAAGAATCCTAAGTAAAATAGACAGATGTCTTGTAAATTCACACTGGATCAGGGAGTTTCAGGGAACTGTATGAGAAATTAAAATGGAGTTGATATCATATTTCCCCTTAATTGTCATATTTAGTAAAAGAGGGAGGAAGGAATTGAAACCCTTTTGATTCATGTGGGTGAAATCTCATATTTTTGAAGACATGGTGCAGAAAGAAGGGAAAATGAAACAAATAAAATCCTTAAAAGATGTGGCAGAGGCTTTAAGAAGACTAGAAAGGCCTTTGAGGGCAGTGAATAGAAGAGAATTCCATGTTATTTGCAGATAGCAGAAGATGCAAAAGAGAGATGGGAACTTATGCAGGGGAAACTGAATGAACAGCCAAATTCAAGAGAGTTGTAGATGAAAGTCAAGAAGCAATGTAGTTGGCTGAGAAACTTAGAGAAGCCTAATTTAGTTTTTTACGACAAAAAACTAAATTACAGTGGGCATTAGAAAGGGACAGGCCTACAAAAGTGTTCCATGATGCTATGAAGAAGAGGAAATATCATAATAGAATACAGGCTATAAACATGGATGGAGTGATGGAACAGGATCAGGAGAAAATTGGAAAAGGTCTTATGGATTATTTCAGAAGATAGTTGTGGATAGTAAAGAAAGTCGGGAAAATTGAAGAAGAGATTATTCAGTATGGGAGAAAAGAAGCTATGATCAAAGAAGAGATATTGAAGGCTTTAAAGAGGATCCATAAAGGATAAAGCCCAGGAAAAGATGGTTATTCAAGTCATTTTTTTCTCAGAGACATGGGAAATGACAGGAGTGGATATTGTAAGAGCAATACAGGGTTTCTTCAAAGGTATTCAAATACCATGAGTGTACAGAAATTTTGTCATTAAGCTGATTCTGAAAAAAGAAAATCCCTAGGTACCAGCTGACTTTCGTCCAATAGCATGTTGCTCTGTTTTATATAAAACGATTACTAAAATACTGAGTGCAAGAATAGGTGAAGTTTTGCCAGTATTAATTAGTGACAATCAAAGCGCAATTGTGAAAGGAAGATACATTGTGCATAACATGCTTTTGGCTCAAGAACTATTAAACAGATACAGTGTGTAAACGATGAAAGCAAGCAGTGTAGCTCAGATTGATATTATTAAGGCCTTCGATAGAATAAATTGGAGTTTCTTGGTGGAGTGGTTAAAAGTTAAAACTGTTGAAATTTCCTGATAATCTGGTGGAATGGATTCAAAGAAGCACAATGAAATAAAAAAAATGCTTGCCCTTTAATGAAAGATATACATATTCATTTGAGGTCAAAAGGGGGGTTGAGCAAGGCGATCCTATTTCACCTTTCTTGTTTGTTATCAGCATGGAATATTTCACAAGGATCATGAAGATGGAATTGCAGAAAAGAAATATTCATTACCATCAAAAATTTAAGAAGGCTGGAGTTCATGCGCTTTTGTTTGTTGATGATCTTCTACTTTTTTTGTGGAGCAAACAGAAAATCCCTAACAGCTGTGAAAGAGGTGCTGGAAATATTCAAAGAAGCAACTAGCCTAGAAATTAATGAAGGAAAATCGAAGATATACTTTTCAAAGATGGAGAAAACAGAGAAGGATTTGCTGGCATCAGTTATAAATATAGAAAAGGGTAATTTTCCTATGAAATATTTAGCACGACCCTGTCTTCTGCTAAATGAAGTAGAGAGCATTGTGAATTGTTGATTGATAAGATTAGAAGCAGGATAATGGGTTGGAGTGCAATAAACTTGTCTTATGCTAGAAAAATTCAATTGATAAATGGAGTTTTGATGAGTGTAGTTGGATACAGGGAAAGTGTGCTTAGCTTACCAGAAAGTGTGCACAAAAGAATCACCCAAATTTGCACAAGCTATCTTTGGGGTAGAGAGGAGGGAAAAAGGGGATTTACTGCAGCAGCTTGGACTTCATTATGTAAAAGCAAGAAGAGAGGTGGAATGGGGATTAGAGATTCTGAGATTTGGAACAAAGCGGCGCTATGCAAACACATGTGGGACATCAGTAAAAAAACATATTCTATGGGTAAAAAGGATACAATAATACTATATAAAAGAGAAAGGGCTTGAAGGATGCAGGTATTCCTACACTCACAGCTGGCCATGGAGAATTTTAATGAAACTAAAAGAAAATGTTTTCTCTGATATGAGGAACAGAGATGAGAAACTGATGATTGCAAGGATGTATGACAAGTTAACAGGAGGAGATAAAGAGAGATTCAAGGGGAAAGTGATATGACATAAAAACATACAACCAAAACACAGATTCTTCACTTGGATGCTGCTAAATGAGAAGTTAGCAACGAAGGACAGGCTAGGAGAATTTGGGATTCTGGACCAGTTAGATTGTTACTGCTGTTTTTACGATAAAAGGGAGAGCCTCAAACACCTATTTGTGCAATACAGGTTTGGAAAAGAACTGATCAAATGTTTAGGGCTACCAGAGATCAAATGCATAAGGCAAATGAAGAAGTTGATGCTGCTGCTATCCAAGAGAAAAGCACGCAAGAAGTTGGTGCTGATGATTGAAGGATTATATGGTGTTTGGAGTGAAAGAAACATAAGAGTATTTGAAGGAAAGAATCTGAATGCAGCTACTCTTGCAAAACAAATTTTAGCATATTTTGAATACCGGCAAAAAAGCCATACAAGAGAACTCAGAAGAGATGGGGAATGTGACTATTTTTTCTTTGATAGATAGAAATAGTGATATTTTTGTATGAGACTGAGAGTGATGGTCAAAATTTTGTAAGTTTTTGCTTTTCATTGATTCATGAAAATGCATTACCAAAAAAAAACTAATGATACATCAAATTAAAAATAAATACATCAAATAAAAACTCTAAACCATTAAATTAGATAATATACTAATATAGACATCAAACTAAAACAGTTAAAAATCAAATAAAATTACTACAAATACACTAAATTATAGTTAAACATCAAAATAATATACAAATCGAATAAAGATATAGTTCAAAAATAGTGATCTAACTGTGTACGATTTTCACCTTCACTGTGTGCGATTTCCCGATCATCTTTTGCACCTCAGATCGGGTAAGTTCCTTGAGCTTCGCCGCTATGGGCATGTTTGAGGGAAAGAAATTGGAGAAAAACACACTTGCTCGACTGTGGAGCATTTAGGTGGAATAAAGAACCAGGGTTGAAGAAAAATCGAAGTGCAGTTCAAGGAATCCTGAAATCAGAGAAGGAAAGCGATTATCCAGGGGTGATCGGATGGAAGATAAGAATGATAAGAAATTGAGTGGGTAGTTCACTGATGATACGAAAGAATTCAAGTTTTACGACCCGATTGAGATCGAAGGAATGAAAATGGCAGAAATAACCATGAAAGAGGTTGAAGAAAGTGCTAAACAATAGGAAACTTCGATGATCTGTAAAATTCTGGGAAATAATCCACCACTCAAATTAGTGGAAGGTTTTTTCTATAGGATTTGGGGGAAGAAGATATCCAAAGTCTGGCAGCTTGAGAAAGGTATTTTCATAGTGAAATTCAATAAAATTGCTTGTCTTGATGAAATCATTGAAGCTGGTTTCACGGAAAGCCTCTTATCATGAAACCTTGGTCTGCAAATATTGATTTAAATGAGCCCGGTTTTGTCCCCGTTTGGATTCAACTACCGAATTTATCTACTGCACATTGGAAACCTAAACTGATAAGTAAAATCGCTAGTACCTTGGGTAAATCAGTGTGTTTAAATAAAGATACATTAGAGAAAGAAAGGCTCGCGTATGAAAGAATTAAGGTAGAGTTGAAATTGGAGAAAAGGTCCCAGATCAAATTGTGTTCTTATATGAGCATAAAGTCATTGTTTAGCAGTAGGTTGTCTTTGAATGGAAACCTGTGAAATGTCTGGAATGTGGAAAATTAGGTCATACTATGGATGAATGTAGGAAGAAGGGGGAAACGGGAGTTGATGTGAAGAAATTGAAGGTTTATGTGCCTGTAAAGCCCAAGTCAAAAGAGGATAAAAAGGTGACAAGTGGTATTGTAATGGGGGATCAGTATGATAAGAATAAGCATATGGGGTTTAAGGGGAAAATTGAGTCTGGGATAAAGATTATTCAGGAAGAAAAAATTGGTGCAGTGGAAAGGAATTTGGGATTCAGGAAGAGCTTGAAGGGAAAACCCCTCCTATGGCTTGTAACTGGGTATTTTGGAACATAAGAGGGTTTAATAAACCTAGTAAGCATAGTGTTGTCAGAAACTTTTGTTTGCTTTTCAAAGTTGGACTGCTCTGCTTACTGGAAACAAAAATTAGAAAAGAAAAAAAAGGAGGTTTTGAAGCATCTAGGGTCTGGTTTGGAGCTGGAATCTAACTATGATATTATATCTGGAGGAAGGATTTGGATTTTATGGAGGGTTGATTATGGGGGTTTCTATTCTAAACAAAGAAGATAAGTGGATTGACTTACAGATTTTGGTGAAGGATGTTTGTAAAACTGGTTACTGCACTGTGATCTATGGACATAACACTAATCAGAAAAAAGAAACTCTGTGGAACTTTCTAAAAGGTTTGGGAAACAGGGATAAACCATGGCTAATGGGATGTGATCTTAAAAACCCATTTGAAGTTATGGATAAAAGAGGCCAACTAGTGGAGGAGAAAGAATGGGAAGTATTCGAAGAGGTGATTGAAGAATTGGAGTTGATAAACATAAAAACTACAGGAAGCTTCTTCACCTGGAATAACAGAAGGGTGGGAGAGGAAAGAGTTTGGAGCGGAATTTACAAGGGTTTTATAAATGAGAAATGGCTGGATTGTTGGAGAAATGTGTATTGTGAAGTCAAGAATGAGCTAGTCTCTGATTATCTTCCTCCGGTGTTCGGGTTTTATGTCAGAACTAAGTATTTTCATAAACCATTTAAATACTTTAACATGTTATCATTACCTCCACAGTTTAAGGGGACTGTTGCACAGATTTGGAGCAGTAAAGCTATGAAAAATTTGAATGACTTAGCCACTGATTTGAAGGCCCTAGAGAAACCTTGGGCTAGGTTAAACAAAAGATAACTTGGTGCTATAGCAGAAAGAGTGTAGAATAGTATGCTTGAATGGAGGAAAGCACGAGAAGATTTAAATATTGAACCACTTTCAATTATGAAACAGGAGATGGAATTGACTGCTAGGAGAAATGTTGAGAAAATTCAAGAAGTTGAACAATTGTTTTTACAGCAAAAGACTAAAATGGAGTGGTTGCATGAAGGGGACAGGTTAACAAAAAATTTCTACTCGGCTTTGAAGGCTAAAATATACAACAGCAATATTGTAAACCTGAGATTAGGCAATTCTGAATATTCTGAGCAGAATGATATAGAGGAGCAGTTGATGTTACATTTCAAAAACCTGTTGGGTCAGAATAGGAAAATGGGAAAATTGATATGGAAGTAGTGGAGTTTGTATCAGTGCAACAACAAGAAAAAATGATCCAGCCTATTACTGATGTTGAAGTTCAGTCTGCTCTCCAAAGCATACACTCAGCCAAGAGTCCGGGGAAGGACGGTTTTACAAGTCAATTCTTCAAGGAAGCTTGGGACGTAGTTGGTGAAGATGTTACTGGAGTTGTGCAAGAATTCTGTAATGGTGATGAATTACCTGCAATTTTCAGTATTGCTGTTATTACTATATTGCCTAAAGTTTCCCTCCCACAGGTACCTTCAGACGTTAGACCAATAGCTTGCTGCACTGTGATTTATAAAAATATCACTAAAATGCTCTGTGTTAGAATGAGTTTTGTTCTGCCTGATTTAATAAGCACTAATCAAAATGTTTTTATAAACGGTAGGCATATTTCTCATAATTTGCTCTTAGCACAAGAATTGTTGTACAAATATAGAAATGACTATGAAACCTAGCTATGTGTTACAACTTGATATAAGGAAGGCATTTGAAAGTGTAGGCTGGGATTTTCTATTGGAATGGTTGAGGATGCTTAAGTTTCCTAAATTAATGGTTGGCTGGATAGAAAGATGTATATTAAAACTTTTTCATTCTGCTTAGCTATAAATGGAAGATTTACTGATTCATTTAAAGCTGGAAAAGGGGTTAAACGGAGTGATCCTATGTCTCCATTAATGTTTGTTATATGCATGAAATACTTAACTAGGATGCTTAACAGGTCATTCAAGTTGAAGCATATTGAATATCATCAAAGGTGCAAGAAAAGTGTCCATTCTTTGATTTTTGCAGATGAATTGCCACTGTTTTGTAGTGCAGATAAGAAATCAGTGGATGGGGTAAAAAAGACACGAGGATTTCTTGTGTGTCACATGCCTGGGAGTAAATACAGGTAAATCCAAAATTTACTTTTCCAAAATGAGTATAACTGAACAATTGTTTTTGGCTAATTGCTTGAAGATTGTGAAGAGTGATTTTCCTGTGAAGTGCCTTGGCTTACCATTCTCTTCTCTAAAATGGGATAAGACTGATTGTGAATGTCTGCTGGAAAAGATAAGAGGTAGAATTAAAAGCTGGGGATCTAGGAACCTATCTCATGCTGGGAAGTTACAGTTGACAAACTTTTTGCTGCTTAGTATAACAGGGTACTGGGGTAGCACTATTAAAGTTCCTGAAAGCATAAATAGTAGAATATTAAAATTTTGTTCAATCTATTTATTGGGGAGGGAAGAAGACCAGAGAGAGTTCATTGTTGCTTCCTGGTATGCTATTAGGAGATGGAAGAAATATGTAGGAATGGGGGGGATAAGGGATCCTAGTATCTGGAATCAAGCAGCATTATGCCAAGACTTATGGGACATTGACCATAAAGATGATATTTTGTGGGTTAAGTGGGTGCAAACCTATTATATGAAGGGGAAAAGGTTGTTTGATTATAAGGCAACTGACTCACAAAGCTAGGTGTGGAAGTTCCTAATTAGACTCAAAAACAAGATTCTCCCTGAGCTGGAATCATAGAAAGGGAAGCTGAAGATCTCTGAAGTTTACAATAGGCTAAAAGGTGGAGAAGAGGTAAGATCCAAATATGTACTATTGTGGCATAAATTGATCTTGCCAAAACATAGATTTTTTTCTTTGGTTGTTCTTGAATGAAAAGTTGGCTACCTCTGATAGGCTATACAATTTTGGAATTTTGGGGAATCAAAATCTTTGCTATTTACGTGACTCAGCCCCAGAATCTACAAACCATATTTTTGTAGATTGTAAATATATACAGGAGATCCTCTGTGCATTGCAGGTGAAAAGAAGTGCTAATATCATAGACTTGAAAAAAGCGGTGTTACCAGCAAGCCAAAAAATAGAAGAGCATGAAGTTCATCCTTGCACTTACAGTTTTCTACTCCTTCCGTTCCACTTTAAATTGCTTATTTACTTTTTCACGGTCTCCAATGAGTATGTTTGACCATAAATATCTCTAGTTAGGCATAATAATGTCGCATAAAAAATTAATATTTAGAAAATAGATATTAAGACAAATCTAGCAATATCTAACATGATATATTTATTATTTATATATTAAAATTTATTTAAGGTCAAAGTTTGACTCTCAAAAAGTAAATAAGTAATTTAGAGTGGGACGGAGGGAGTATTATGTATGGATGGAGAGGAATGGAAGGATTTTCTCTAATCAAAATTTGAAGGCTGGAACCTTGGCTTTTCAAATTAACTCTGAGTGTGAATAGAGAAAGAAGAACCAGTACAAAAAAAAATGCTTGGGGCTGTTATGAATCAATGGATAGAGAAATCTGTTGGAGCTAATGGTTGATGCAACTTATTCAATTTTCTTTAGTTACAGTAGATATCATTTTGGGCGGATAGTTTTAAGGTTTTGGGCTTGTAAATGGGCTGGGATATGCTAGAGAGATAGCTAAAATGTTGAATAATTGAAGTTGTTTTAATTTATATAAGAAAAGCTTTCATTAAAAAATCAAGTAAATATACTAAAATATATTTAATAAAAATAGTTATGTAACAAATAAAAACATGAAAAATTCATATCAAATTAAAATAATTAAACCTCAAATGATACACTAATAAAAATATAAATATTCCAAAACAAAGGAACAATATCAATTTTAAAAATAACTCGCTGAAAACCAATACGATAATCAAATTGAAAATATTTATTATAAATTAAATTTTAAGATAGTAAAATATCACTAGTTAGTGTTAACATGTAAAGTGTCAAAAAATTAACATGCAAACACAAGGATTTACAATAAAAGGTCAAAATTTAACATTAAAACACATGATTTTAGTGAAAAGGGGACTTATGAAAAAAATATCACGGGGTTTGGTTGATACACCAAGTACTGAAAATGAAACATCAAGTCTGGTAGTAAAACACGGGCATTGCGGTGAATAATTTATCAGCATATTTCTCCGACCCAGATTCTTCACCCGAGAGATTCTTTTGACCCAGAATCATCAACTCCCTAATTATTTATGCCCTGCCCGGGGGGGGGGGGGGGGGGGGGGGGGGGGGGGGGGGGGGGGGGGGGG
>JAULKJ010000006.1:9765274-9775812 GCA_032355405.1 Rubia balearica
AACAGGAACACAACAAGTTAACGTCACCCTAACCTGATTACCCTTACTAACCAATCTAAGGTATAAGGTTTTTCATGGGGCTCAGTGGGTAATTTCAAATATTCAACTAATTTCATAGAAACAAGATTTTCATAACTACCACTATCCACAATTATATTGCACAACTTATTATGAATCGAATAGTGGGTTCTGAAAAGATTCTTACGCTCCCCCTCGTCCTTGGATGACAACAAAATTTGTTGCAACACAATGCTGACTTTCTCAGTTGTCTCCTTTTCGATGAATTCACCTTCTTCATACTCATCTATTGCATCATCCTTGCTAGCATCTTCCAGAAGAGCCACAGTCTTCGATGAGCAAACTTTTGACATGTGTCTCACACCACCACAACGAAAACACTTTCACCACATGGCTTAGCATATGGGTTAGGTTGTCTCTACATTGGTGCCCTAGCCGGGAACACCCTCTTATCATGCACGCCACCTAAACCGCCACCACCAGTACCAAGGTTGGATTCCTTGGTTACTACGGTCTTCTCCTTACTCCCAGACGACTCGAAATTGCTTTGAGGTTGAAATTTTTGAATGCCAGAAAAGCTACCACCTTCGCCACGAGTGGAATTCTCCATAATCTCTGCTTTCATAGCCAACGTTAAAGCCTCGGTCAGAGTCCCCACTTTTGTAACCCCATTTTCTCCTACATTGAAGGTTTCAGGCCACTGATATACCTAGCCACCTTCTGATTCTCAGACTCGTCAACTTCAACCGCATATTCCTAAACTGACCTCCTTCCTTGGCAGCATTCAATGTACAGCTTGTACAAAATCCGGTCGTAATCAGCGGCAAAAATCGACCCAGCATCATCTGCTTCCATGATCTAATCAGATTCTTGTTCTGCTTGCTCCTTGAGTCAGCCAGCCTGCCCCACCACACAACAGCCGTACTATTCAACTTAACCGCAACCTCTTGACTTGCTTGTCCTCAGGAATTTCCATGACTTCGAAAAACCGATCCACCTCGATATACCAATCCAGCAACTCCTCTATGCCCATGGATCCATAAAGGAAGGGGATATCCGACTTAACATGGTAATCATGATTGTTAATGGAAGAGCCATCATGGGAAGATGACAAGCTCAAGATAACATGGAGGGATTGTTAGGTTCAAAAGGGCTTAAGGGTCTTTTCCACAGCAAATGGTCTTCTTCACCAAAACAGAAGCTCAGCTCAAGAATGCATTCGGTTAACATAACTGCAACAAGAAGGTTCCAATCTGTTACTAACTACCAACTGATTGGTGGTTAGCATTCAGTTAGCTAAAGTTGGTACTGAGTGGCTTGCAGATAAAAAACTTTCTGATTTTCATCCCAAATCCTTTCATTTCTCATCTCAAATTCTGCGTCTTCAATAAAATTACCAATTCAGTCTTTGTTATTCTTTGCATTCGTTACACTGTCCGTAAGAACCTTTCCTAAGACTTCCTTTAAGAACCGAATACGGCAAAATACATGAATAGTAAATCCCCAAAAAACCACCCTCTAACTGATAATAGTACCAAGTGACGTATTCTAAAACAACATTGCAATTATCCAGTTACTTTAACTCACCCTAGAACCTCACCAAAAGGGGGGAAAAAGAAAGTGATATATATACCAATGTAACCCTACCTACTTGACTAAATACCAATATAATTTTTAGTACAGAAATAACCCTAACTAGTTTACATAAGTGTCAATATAACTCTCAGAACCCATTTCTGACACTGTCGCCATAACGGGATAAGTTATATCAGCACATTATGAAAACTAATAGAATTATATCAACAATTATATCAGCACATTCGTAAAACTTATTGGGTTATATCAGCACATTCCTATAAGTTTTGGCATTTACACTGATTATCTAGGGTTATATTGGTACTTTCGAACACTGGAAGGTTATATTGACACTTATATCACGTAGGTAAAGCTATAAAAGCACTTTTCTCAAAAAGAAAATACTAGAAAATTTGGGCAGAGGCCACACCGGGTCTGAGTTTGTGGTACCCAGTTAACCCAGCTAACATTTGCCACTAGTGCAAATCAACTAAGCATTCCAAACCTATGAGGATATAGCGCTCCTCTCTTCACTAGGCTACCCAAGCAAGGCAGTACAGACAATATTTACATTCATTAGGTACATGTTCGCAGGAGTACGCCATTTACCTCCACTGTCACCTTACACTAAGCTTGACAGTTTGGATAAGTCAACTTTCGGGGTCAGAGAAAACTGGGGTCTCTAGATCGCCCATTTCTGCAGAAGCAAAGGATTCAGAGCTTTCTACCGATGAAAGGGGAGACGGAGATGCATCAGAGTCTGAGTTAACTTCATCATGCATCATGATATGTTCCTCTTCACTATCTGATGTATCTGATGCAGATGCCACGTGAAGAAATTTGTTAATTGCATTTTTTGCAGTTTCCACAAACCATTCGTCCTCCGGCAATGCACTGTCAAGAAAGAATTCTTCAGCCAGCAAGTACAAAATCTAAGAATGGAAGATCACCCGTTATTTCTCAGACATTCAAAAGTCAAACACCGACCTTTGGGGATCCACGCCTTTTGCAGAAAATGCTCTGATCGCCCGGGCATTTATGGCTGACGCCATCTGATGCAAACTTCTGCAGGGATAACCAGCATAGCGTGCAATCTCCACAGTGAAGTGCATATCTAAAATCAACTGGCACACAGGGGGAGGTTTTAAACAGTGTATTCACATCAAATTAATGCAAAGGCTATCAAACAATTGTATTTAAGAGATAGCTGAAGAACCAAAATTAAGTCGTGCAGAGGATGATGAGCTAGTTCATTTGCTGTATCTTATCACCATCAATTCAGTCCTAAATGAAGATAGGTCTCAAGAGGAATCCAAGTTTGCCATATGCTCTCAATTGAATAGATGAATGTAAAGCTACACACCCCTAACCCCATTCTACACAACTTCATTTAACTATTTAAACAAAAGCTTCATTTATTAGCTCTTCGCATGATTCCAATTATTCACATTACGGGAATCCAGATACTCCTCAGCAAACATAAACAAGTTCAGAGACTCAAAATGGATCACCCTCATTTCAATCCTATGAGAGAGGCAAGATGTGACATTTTAAGTTCAATACATAAAATGATCTTAGATACTGCTTTGCTTTTATATTGCTGGCCAAGGCACACTGAGCTCCTTGGCCTTTATGAGAAATTATTTGGCTGTCAATACATATTATAAAGTGCTCTGGCTAGCTCTAATGAAGTAAAATAAACATATGTTCTCAATACTCAAGGCACATCAATATACGCAGGGGTATATCTCATCACAATAGCTTCATTCGTATTACTACTCTTGATACAAAAACTACTTTTTAATCATGGAGGGGAACTCTGTTATCAATGTTTTCAAAGCAAAAGGTCACTAATGTTATATAACAGCAGTCCATTTCATTTCTCAGGCACCAACCTAAACATCCCAAGCAGAGTTATATAAACAAAGAAGCCATACCACCCACAAACTAAATGCTCCTAACCTTATTGTTTCTACTAATGATGAAAAAACGCATAAAAACATCACAAAAGCTTCTCTCCACCCAAACACCCCCCCCCATGACTGTTGTGTTTGACCATGTATAGCTATGACACAGAAAAAGTTGACGTTTACAATATACATGTTGCAACGAACTTAACAGTATCTCACATGATGATAATATTCTTTATATATTAAATTGAATTATATGGTAATACGTGTCTTGAAAATCATGGCCAAAAGTTAACTCTGGCCTCTGGGATGGTGTAGTAGTAAATCTCTTTTCAGATCTGGAAATGACCTGCTTTTCTTGGAATAAGCTCTTTCACATGCTCTATTTATATACGTAGCTACAGTTCAGAAAGCAGATGCTGACATTTTCACACCAAAAAAAGTTTGCTGGTCAAAGTATTAATAACAATTGGTCATGGTACTGGCCATTCATAAGAGCCAATTATTTTTCCTCTGTACAGAAACTATGCATTGTTTTGGTAGTAATTCTAAAGCAGATTAACAGAAATAATTAAAAAAACAAAGGCCAAGTTCATGTGTCTGGGGGGTGGGGTATAGTATAAGATTTAGTTTTCAGCTCAGTTTACTCCACCGAGAGGAAAGATTTGCCAAAACTGAATGAAAGTGTGTAAAAAGAATTTGTAAACAGAGTCATTTTATGACAGCTAGAACAAATTTACTACGGTCACTACTGCCACATCTAACATCCTCAAAGTTCAAACTCTCTCATCAGTCCACAAAGCCAAGAAGTCAGCTGAGATGATCTCGCAGAAAAACAATCAGAAATTCACCGTCTAATATTGTGAAAGGAGAATTATTGATCTTTCACTGTCCTTTGCAATTGTTATACTCCCTTTGTCCTAGCCCAAGTTACCCTTTCACTTTTTGAACACTATTCTATATCAAATTTTAACCACATATTTAAATAGGCATGTGAACAACAATATCATCATACTCCCTCCGTCCCACTCTAAATTGCTTAATTGCTTTTTGGGAGTCAAACTTTGTAAACTTTGACCATAAATATAAATTAATATATGTATATAATAAAAATATCATGTGAGATACTATTAGATTTATCTTAACATCTATTTTCTACATATCAATTTTTTATGCGGCATTATTATAAGTAACTAGAGATATTTATGGTCAAACATGATCATTGAAGACCGAGAAAAAGTAAATAAGCAATTTAGAGTGGGACAGAGGGAGTATATGATATTGTTGAATTCGTCATAACAAGTAGTTTCTAAATATCAACTTTTTATTTGACGTTATTATGCGGAGGTAAACATATTATTGGTCAAACATATTTCTTGAACAGCATGATAATGATTGCCGGGTAAAATAGGTAGGGACAGAGGGGGTAAGCAAATTTTGATCTCTATTATTCTTGAACGCAAGCGTTTATCTCCATTAGTGTGCGTAAAATATAGTTTGCTCTTTACAGAGGGAGAATAGAAGAAGCTAAGATTTTAAATACCTGCTGTAATCCCAAAGGCCTAAGAGGAGCTGAATCCTCCTCTAAAATGCTCCAAAACTCCTGCTCTTGTGACAACCACATTACCACTGTCTCTGTCAGCCTGGCTAGCAAAAGTTTCTGTACCTTTTCTCTTCCCAATAGAACATCCCCAGCAACAGTTGCTAACTGCTGTAGCTTTGCAAATAGTGCCTGCACGCCAAAAGTATGAAATATCATTGAGACAACTATTAATGGAGGAGTCTGACATTTCCTCATTGTCAATCTATAAGTAAGGTAAAATATCAGAATTAAGTTGGGGTCATTCAAATTTTCCATCAGAAATTCAGTGCATAGTTGATACACAAAATCCACAATCCACTCTAAGCAAAGACGTGTGCAGTAAAAGTACGTCTTCCATTTAAGAGAGAAAAACATCTCACTCCTTACCATGCTCTAATGATAAAATGTCGAAGAAAGAATGATAAAAAGGAAAGAAATAAGGGAGGACTTTTTAGTAATTTATTTTACTTTGGTATAAACTCTTATATGGCAACAAAATTAGGATGGAGAACCAAGTGTATGATCAGAAATTAACTTCAGGTGAAAGAATATGTGATTCACAGAAAACTCATGCGGAAATATAGATCTTAACCTACAGAGAAAAAAAGAAATAAGTAAAAAGAAAAGAAGGGTTGAAAAATTCCGGCCAAGCAAATCATTGCAAGAATACTATGCAAGAAGAGTTACAATAAAGTTAATCTGGGTATATATTAACCTGAAATGGCAACGATGGAAGAGGATCAGAGACCCAAAACATGTCTTCCTTTTCTCCCCGTAAATAATTCTTCGCGTCCAATCGGGTATTGTCATCCCTCGAATAAATAAAACTAATAACATATTGTCGGCAGAAATAGTTCTTGAGCTTGTCCAGGGAATGCTGAAGCTGACGCCTCCAGTCCTTCAACTCCAATGTGTTATTTGCTGAAGGCATGGAGTTTTCAGGAAGTCCAACTCCTGCATCCTTGCTTTCATTCAAAATGTTCCATACTTTAGATACGACCATTGGCAAGAGTTCCTCAGCAATAGTAAAGGCCGCTCCTAACAATGCAAATTGCTGAGAATCCGTTTCAGCTTTAAATGGGATGGTATCTTTTATATCTGTAAGATTGTCATCTTCAGAGGTGCTAGGTAAGGCTTTAATCAACACGTCTACGTATCTATCAAAAAGCTGTGATATTCTTGTTAATATGCTTCCTCCAAAGTGTAAAATCACCAGGTGAGTGAGCTGCTCAACTATTTCCTGTGACGAATAAGGATAGCCGATAGTATCAGACTAATTTTTTTCCATCTCACCATAAGTACACACATGTAAAGTTCCCTAAGATGAGGATAACAACCTTCAGAACAGAAAAGGAAAACCAAGGCAAGAAATATGATTGTAAAAAATATAGCAATAAGATGACATCATTTGATGCCACTTAAGCCATAACAGAAGCTAGATTAAATGACCCTTCATAATTATTTTTCCAACTGAACACTTCCAGCACTTAAATCATATGGAAACAAAAAAATTATAAAAAAAGAACCAAATGGCAGTAAGTTCTAAACCACCAGATGAACAATTTTCTACATTTCAATGTCTTATGCATAGTATAATTACAGTGAAAATTAAAAAGTCAAAGGAAAAGTAATACTGACACAGCATCTGGATAAATTCAAGAACATAAATAGTATAGAATTAAAATGAAATAATTAAATTGGAATAGGCGTTTTCCACTTTTTAGTAGCATCACCCAATAGCATTAAATAGGATTCACGGCCTGCTACCTGCTACATGCTACAAGACAGTGTTGAGAAATTGGCTACAGTGCTATTGGGATCTAATAGAGGACCAACCAAACACAAATATCATGTATAAGGAAAAAAGAACAAAAAGAGAATTCTCATGGATCTAAACTTTTAAAGGAAAATAAATGCTATTTCCAGATATAGAAAATCTACAAAATCTCAGCATTTGATAAAGGGCAAAAGAACATGACATGAATATATCTAACAATGTTAGGCAAAACCAATGCAGCTCATCATAGCTTTTGTTGGCAAAGCTAGACAAAAAAATCAAACAATATATAGTATTGTACAGCCACTTACTCTGATGACAAAAATAAATCTGAGTCCACTTTGAACGAGCTCACTTTCAGACGATGTAGCAAAGGTAGTTAGAGGAGATGCAAAGCGGGGAGATAATGGCATGCTCCCGTCATTTTCAGAAAAACCCAGCATTTGTTTTCTAGCCCTTCTAAAGTTCAACTCTAAAACTTCTTCAACATATGGTTGCAGAAGCACCAAAAGCAAATTTGAGAACTTAAGGCCGTGCGGTTCTAGGGCTGCACAATGATTCAGGCTAGCTTGAACACAAACGCTAGCAGCATGCAAAGCAGAAGCAGTATCAGAAGCTGGAGCATGTTCCTTAGTCAACCTTACAAATGATTCAATTTCCCATTCTGCCCAGTGCACAATTTTGTTGACATAAACAGGGTTGTCACCAAAAAGCAAAGCAGATTCTTTTGTTGTCAATAAAATGGAAGAGAAGACAAGATTGGACAACGAGGCCGAATAAGTTTCAGGGTAACACGGACATAATGGAAGAAACGCCTCAATGTTTTTTTGAAGGCGTGATCCATGTGATTTGAGAAGTAACTGATGAGCCAATGAACCTTTTCCAAGCTTTAATAAACCAGATAAAGCCTTCTCCAATTCACCAATACTAATAAAAGGTTGCTCAGCAATCTCAACAAGCTGGTTTTCAAGTACTGATTTTCTTTGTAACAAAGCAGTTCTGTAAGATGATTGCCCGGTAGTTGATACATCTGATGGAGTTTTCAGTTCTGGATGATTTCGTTCTTCAGCATCTATAGCCTCTATTACCTCGTCAATTTTACGCTCCACCAAAAGAACGTCAATATTCTCTAAGAATATCATTCTGTGATCCACTTCATTGCTTGGAAAAGAATCCAGTAGCATATGTTCAGATTTATCTTGTTCAGCAGCGTCTTTAGAATTAATGTATTCTTCCAGTTCTTGAGAAACACCAGTCATCAAATCATGAAGGAGAAATCTGTGGCCAGAAATATGCTTCTGTAGATCACTTAACTCATGCTTCACCTCCACAACTTCTTCACGTAATCTACAAACATAAAGCAGTTAATAATGAGATCATTTTCTGATCAATTTATAACAAACCATTTATACACAAGCAACTGAGTGTGTATAAAGCTGGCATAAGCGTCAAACCAAACAGTCATCAAGAAAACCGCAGCATTTGAAATGATACCTCACCTAATTTCCTGTCAAAGAAGATAACCTGAACAGGTATTACCAGAATAGAAGCTAAACAGATTAAGGTTCTAACTGTAGTAAAGAGTAACAAAAAAACTTGAAAAAGAACTAGTTTTAACAATCAGCAACTGGCTGCAAGGCCATAGCTTGCAAGAATGAATGCCAACAGATTAATAATTTTAAAGAAGATATGCTTTCTCTTTTCTTCAAGTATTTTCAATTAGAGCTAATGCACAATGTCATCTCTAAACTGAGGACATGTGACCTCGTCCCACATGAATCTTTATGAGCCTCACCCAATCAGAAAGACAACAGAGACTGTGAAGTCTCTCAAACTCAAAAGTTCTAATAGTGGAACAACTCAAAGAAATGAACAACAATGTGGCGAAATCCAATGAAGATGTCATGGTAAGATTTCAGATTTCTTTTTCTTACAGTTTTCAGGCATCTGCAAACGTAACAAAGATCTTTTTCTAATTCACAAATGACTGGCTAGCTCTGTTGCTCAAAATGCTAAAAGTTCCTCCAAGAATAATCATGAAAGGATTTTTTTAAAGCCAATAATAAGTCTTCTTTTCCTTCACTTGTGAAAATGAGAGGCCAGTTGACCCCTAATTTAGAATGCCTCAAAGAAGAACATCAAAGTTCAAGTGTGCCACAATATGAAGAAAATATAAATTGATATATGATCATACACTCAAGTGGCGAGAGGTATAGCTTTACTGGAGGAAATGAAGTGATTCAAACAGTTATTATTCTCTTAATACCCAATGACCCACTCGGATATGTAACAGTTAAAGTCAAGAGACACCTTAAAGATGTATTAGTTTGCAAACTCAGAAAACTCTGTGAATAGCTAAAAATATTGCCACTGTAGCACTATTATTGCAGGCGACCTTTAATTTGGATTCAATGACAAAGTCATTCCCAAGATTTATAAAGGATTATTTGTATGGCTGTGACAAAATAGACACATTACACAGTTGCACTATTTATTGCAGGCAACCTATAATTGGATTCCATAACAAAGTCATTCCCAGATTAATAAAGGGATAATTTTATGGCCGTGACAGTATGAAGTATGAACACATTAATATAACAGGTAATATTCGATAAAGTACTATATTATACAGCTTGACACTTACTGTTTCCTAATAAGCTTCTCAAATACTTCCACAGTTTCACTAAAACTATTTCTTTTAACAAGTGATCCAAGAGATATTAAATATAAAATGTTTATGATATGAAGGATACAATCCAACATGACGTTCAGAAGAGATGTGCTCTGAGATTATATTCTTCTATTTAACCTTAGGAGAAAACTTACATAAGTTAAGATTATTGAACGAGGGAGCACAAAATTCCTAAGCATGCATAGGCGCACTATACCATATTACAAATGATATAGTCTTGTTACCTCAAAATAGCAGAGTATTTTGTTTGTGTATTACCACACAAGTTTTCCACAGCATCCTTCAAATCCAAAAGCTCAAAGCAAATTTTTCTGATCCCCTATAAAATATTTAAAAAGCCTTGATTATGTTTCTAATAATACATAAATTTAAGCACATAAAGAAAAGAAAAGAAAAATGAACTATTGAAAAACAGAAGAGCAAGATTCAAACCGCAGAAAATACAGGGGCTTTTGGTATATGAGCATTGCAATCATTCCCACATATGGAGTTTGGTTTAAGTATATCAGAATTAAATTCCCAACAAATTCCAAATTGTGAGGGGAATTTCAAAACCATCTCCCCCTAGTTTATGATTCCGATTCGGGTCTACTCTAATTCCAATTCCCATGGTTGGACCAAACGCCCCATCAATGCTACATAACTAAACAACTCCTCCCTCCGCTTGCCCATTCAATTTTAGGAAGATGGAACTAAATGGGTGAAAATGGGTATGAGTAGGAATGTTGCTCAAAACCCCAATCTAGCGAAACATTTAATCGCAGAATTTTTTACTGCAGAGGTTTCACTAGGACAAATCCTGCAAAATTACAAGATTCAAAAACTAGAGAAAAGGAAAAGGAAATGGGGGATTTGGGTTGAAACCTTTTCAGTCTTGGATTGATAGACAGTGTCGATGTTGGACTGTGGGGTGACACTCTCAATTGCTGGGAAGTCGTCTTCTTCTTCGCTGCTTTCCATCCTCATTTTTGCGCTCACTTGCCT
>JAULKJ010000006.1:9825278-9836340 GCA_032355405.1 Rubia balearica
AGTATGTATAGTAATTCAAGTATAATTGGTATACTGAGATAGCTTCCTTGTAGGAATCAATAATATCCTTAATTAGGGTTGGATCACGCGTCCCTTTATGGGCCTTGATTTGGACCTTAGACGTTACCTTAAGCTTGAAGCTCGTGGGCCTCGAATGGGCGAGTCCCAGGTATCATCAACTCTCGTGTCTCCACACTTGCCATTTCAACTTTTATTGATCCTGACAACGAGACTCTTGCCTCTGTGCCCATCCCAATCATACCACTACCGTCTCTCTGTACCATCTGCTAAATTGATTCGGATCCCACTCCTCGGCCGCGGACTTCCGCCGTACCTCTAGCCGCACCACCAATCTCGGCCAGTCCCTTCCCGGCCATCTCGACAACCAGTCATCGGTCAACTCAGTTTCTCCTTCTCCGGTGTCTTCGGCGGCCTCTACTCCTACTCCTCCTCAACCTCGTTCTCATCGGATGACAACTGGGTTTCCTACTGGTGCTATAGAGCCCAAGGATTATTCGGATGTTATCACCCATGGCCTCACTACCACCTTACTCTCAGTCTGAGCCTACTGATTATCGCACTGCTCTTCAGGATCCGGCTTGGGTTTCCTCCCATGAACGATGAGATGTAGGCTCTTCATGGTCAACACACTTGGGACTCGGTGCCTCGACCTTTAGATGCTAACATTATTGGCTCCAAATTGGTCTATCGGCTCAAGTATCACCCAGATGAAACTATTGATTATCACAAAGCTAGAGTTGTGGTGCAAGGATTCTCACAGATTCAGGGCTTTGACTTTGACCACACCTTCAGCACTAGGGTTAAAGCCTCCACTATTTGGATGGTTCTCACCTTTGCTACGATGCGCTCCTGGTTGCTTCATTAGCTAGATGTCACGAATGTTTTCCTTAACGGTGTTCTCGTTGCTCCAATTTTTATGAAGAAACCCATTGACTATCAGGATCCTATTCATCCGGATTACGTTTTTCGCTTGCGAAAGGTCATTCATAGTTCTAGTGTTTTAGCAATTCTTTGGTTCAACTTGGTTTTCAGTGCATCTCGGCTGATACTTTCTATTTGTTCTTTCAAGAGGTTCATCGTTACTATATCATCTTGTTTATATGGATGACATCATTCTTACACGTAACGACTCAACTTTTCTTTGATAGTTCATTGATTGGACACATCAAGAGTTTGCGATCAAGGATCTCAGTGCTCTTCATTACTTCCTTGGTCTTGAAGTTTCACTTACTTTATCAGGTTTACTTCTTGGTAAAGAAAAGTATGCTCGGGACATTGTGACTCGATCTGGTATGTCTGACGTTGCACCTGTTTCTACGCCTTTTGTTTCTGGATCTCAGTTACATAGTTCGACCAGTCCATCATTCCGGAATATGACCCTGTATCATTATCTTGTTGGGGCTCTTCGAAATCTCACCATTACTCGTCTAGACTTAGCCTTTTCGGTCAACACGGTAAGCCAATACCTTGAAGATCCCAGGGATGATCATTTTGCTATAGTTTAACGGATTTTGCGATATGTTCGTGGTACCCCTCATTTTTATCTTAGCTTCACTAAGGTATTGAGGTATTTGGATGCTGACTGGTCCCGCAGTCTGGAGACTCAACGGTCTACCTATGGATATGTTGTTTTCCTCAGTGGCAATTTGGTTTCTTAGAGTGCCAAGAAGCAGCCAATTATTTCTCGATCTAGTACAGAGTCTGAGTATAGGGGGGCTTGCTAACACTGCTTCAGAGGTTGTTTGTCTCACTCACTTGCTTCTTGATCTATGAATCCCTCTCTCTGGCTCATCGTTGCTATTATGTGACAATAGCAGCGCGATCTTCTTGGCTCAGAATCCGGTGGCGCACAAGAGGGCGAAGCACATCGACACTGATTACTATTTTGTTCGTGAGTTGGTGACATCTGGAAAGTTGTGAGTTGCCCATGTTCCGACTTCTCTTCAGATTGCAGATATTATCACCAAGGGGCTCTCTCGTCTGCTGTTCGAGTTCTTCAGGTTCAAGCTGTGCGTTAACGAACATTCGACGCTTCGCTTGAGGGAGGTGTCAGAATAATTCAGTTAGATGATTAGATTTGATCTTATCTTCTTTAACAAACCTAGAGTTATATTAGGACTAGTTTACCCTATGCTTTGTACTCTCTATTTATTCTCTGCATTGGGAATGATAATCATTACAGAAAATATCTTCTATCACTTCGACCTCTTGTTATACTCCCGACCCTAAGAAAATTTAGTTAGATACAGACCCGGCCCGTACCCTTAGGGTCTAAAAATTTTAGACCTGTACCCAGACCGGTGGGTCTAAACGGGTCTTGGGTCCAAAACAGGTCCTAAATGGGTATAACATTCTTTTTTTTCACTAAATAAAATATATATTTTCTTAAATGCAAATAATTGAATTTCAATATGTATTAGAATTATTTTTTCAAGATAACAAAATATACAATACATATTATTTGTTCAATTTTAAATAAAAATACAAAGAGAATATGAAAATAATTTAGAAATTTGGGTAAAATTATACATAGTTAGGCTTATATAGGTCTACAGGTTGAATCTGGGTCTGGGTCTTAGTATTTTAGACCCCGACCCATATCTAAAAATTTAGACCCATACCTGGACCTGAATCCAATGGATCTAAATTTTTTGAACCCATACCCGACTTAATGGGTCGGGTTTTAGACCCATGATCATCCCTAGGTCTTCCCTATCCGCATTTTGAGTTTCTTCATTCCAAGTTTTACCTGGCTAGCAATATGACATATATATGTATATTTCTTAAGGCAATACTAGTGTAAATTAGTTTTAAAAATAATCGAGATTATCTTGTGCATAATTGTAAGAATTCCTAGGATTTCTGTCCTTGTAATCAGTCCATCGTTATAATTTTGTAGTATTATGTAAAAGTGAAGAGACGTTACTAGTTGTGAAAGACGTTATTGGTGAAGAGATAAACTACTGCACAAACTGAAATTTCAAACACCTATCATTATTTACATGTCAAATCATCTAATGTGATACATGAACTAATCAAACAAGAATGTAAGAGGGGTAAAAAATTATATGATATTATTCTCATATTGTTAAAAAAAACAAATCCATAGCCTTCGTATCAGCAGAACATTAGGCGCCGTTATATCTAGCGAGCAGATAACATAAATAATTTGAAAAAGTGAGAGAAAAAAAAGTTGTCCAAAAATACTATGACACGAGTGTTATTGCAACTAGTGTAATTATGTCCCACTAACTTGGTTCTCAATAAAACCTACCCTACCACTTAAATTAGCATACGATGTATTATATATTCCATCTGTTTTTGTTATTTACGATACATTTAATATAAATAGATGTTTTTTTATTTGACACTCTCTCCATTTTTTAAAAGGCTTTTAAATTTCATCTACTCATTTTACATTTTTTATTTTCTGTATTCAATTTCATCTATTTATTTTCTTCACCTAAATCTATGGTGTTAGAAATAGAAAAACAGAGGTAGTATTTGTGATCTCATTTTTGGGTGGAAAGCCCGAAAGGTGATCTTGAAAGGATTGCAAATTGCAACACACAACTTTTCTTGAACAGATCTGATGAGGTTATCATTTTGATAATTATATTACACTTTTATTTCAAGAATTTTTCACATGGGAATAATTTAATTATTCTTTTTTCGCCATTGAGATAATTATGTACCCAGTATGGAAAAAGGTAATATCAATAGTTGCATAGCATATTTAACATGAAGAAATCTCATGCCACCATTTTTGCACTGATCATATTAGTGAGTGCAGCTGCTATTTTTTTCTTTAAAAATGTGTAAATAATGAACTATTAAAACTAGAATTTTCTGTTTCGATTTTCCACACCGTTATTGCAAAAATAAATACCATTCACATCTGTTGAAATATAGAGAAAAATCGTTAATCTTTAACCATTTGATTGTGTGACTTACAAATATCTTTCCACCTTCACTCAGACTCTATCTAATAATTTTCAATTTTATAAATAAAATTGAAAGCTAGATTTCATGTGGAACAGAAAGAATATTGATTTATTTAGTGTGAAATTTCTGTTGTTGCTTATTCTTTTTTCCCCTTAGAATAGAACAAATGAAAATTTGAAGAAAAAAATGTTTGATACGTATACTACTAGCCAGTGAGAGGGGTCATTAGAGACAATTTCTCGTGATCGTAGAAGGTACTTTTCGGGCATATTTTGTAGCTGTGCCATCCAACGTACTCCAATGAAGTTGGTTTGCAACTTCAATAAGTAGTCCCCATTAGGCGGCTATTGACTATTTTATTTTGGGATCGCCATTAATTAACTTTTGAACTCGTAAGTGTTTCATTATCTTTTTATTTATAAAAATATTGTTAAAATCTCAACGGAATCAAGCAATATCAATGACCCATTGCGATCAACATAATCAGGAAGCCTTCAATCAACACTAGAGGCTTCAATGGTACCATCAAATTAGCACCAACACTTACAATTAACAGATATTGAGGAAGTGGGGAAATTACCTGGAGAACACTTTCATATTAACCAACCGGTTCGAGTCTAGAACACCAGGAATCCGGTGTTGATATTTGATGGAGCATACTGGGCAGAGAAGGGTCACGCCGCTGCTACCTGGTCTATCTTACAGCGCAATGACTCGGACACACAAACACATAAAATTCATTTTCCTTCTCAGTCAGCCCTGGGAGATGAGGCTATTGGTTGCCTCCAGGGTTTGAAGATGACAAGGCAAATTGGTCTCGATAGCCTAAATGTTCTGTCTGATTGTCAAGTTCTGGTCAACTTGATGCAGGATCAGCATAAGGATCCCCCTTGGCAAGTGGCAACTATAGTGTAGAAAATTAGGGACATCGCAACTCAGTTTATTAGTATTTCTTTTGTCAAAGTTTGTAGGAGTTTGCTGATTAGGGAACATAACTATGCTAATGCCACAAACTGTAAGGCTTTAAACTGTCATTATCAATAACATGTAAGTATTCCATTAAAAATCACTTTAAATCTATTGATGGTCGGAGATGTCAGAGAGAGAAGGGGTGGGGGAGGTTGTGTAATAGATTTTACTAGTTAAGAAAGACACAAAGGAAAGAAGAGAGAGTTTTTTTTAATATAGTTTTGGGGTTAAAGGAAAATAGTTTTTGGAATGATGATGGCATGGCGACTTATTATTTTTGTTGAAAAACTCATTTAAGGTGGTTTAATCATGAATTGCCTCTAAAATTTCATTTTTAAAAGCAATTCATTTTAAACCATCCTAAAACACAATTGAACCACACTTAAAAAGAGGTTTCGACTTGTGTAATGAGTCTGGTTTAGTGGTAAAATACACTCTTAATAACTGAGAGGTCACAGGTTCAAAACACACCCCCTACAAAATTGTGAATATTAGAGCAATTTCTTGGTAGGATTTACCCAGTGTCGTGGGAACGTGTCGGTGGTCCCTGCTGTGGTTTCCTAACCTGCAGGTGGTCGATGACGGTGAAATCGTGGTGGTTCCGATTTCGGTGGCAGCGGTTTGTTGGTGGTGCAGTGTTTGGGTGTTTTCAGGAGGGCGTCCCTAGCTATCAAATGTATGAAATTTCATGCTCCACTGAGTTACAACAGATTCAATGGTGATATCTCCTAGTTAGATCTTAGATTAGGATGTTAATATGTAATTCGGTTGCTTGTATGTAACCTTTCAAAAAAACAAAAGAGGTTTCGACTTCAAAAATATTCTCTATCCTCTGACATCTCTAAAAAGTAAACGAAGAAATGCTTTATCCCACTTCAATATGTAATATAGTATGCTGCAAAATTTTAATGGACATATTTTAACATTATAAAGCTATGACTCTTTCGTCTTATTTGATATGAAATAAATTAATCTGATTTGAGCATGAGTAAAATTAAACTAACTAAACAATAATATAATAAATCTAAATTTATTTATTTTTTGAAACAAAATTAATTGAAAGAATTAAACTGAGATACAGTTAAATTAAAAAATAACGGAGCCTATATGTGGGATTCTAACCCAACCTAATTTACCTTCGGCAAAATCTTGGGAAAACCGACTTTTCCATAAGCATATGAAAAGATGAGTTTGAATTAAAATTATAGAAAGATAGAAGATTTTAGTTGCAATATTAAAATTTTATTTTGCAACAGTAGTTATAAGTTTATGACTCGATTAATGCAACCCAAAAATTTTATCCTCGTTTCTTCTGATTTGAAGTTTAAACCTTGATCTTTTCAAGACTTATGGAATGACCGTCTTTCAAGAGACGGACTCTTTACATTCAAATATTATAAAATTAAAGAAATTTAAAAATAAGAAAAACATGTTATGAATAATGAAATGCTCATTAGCAATAAGCAAGATTAGTGATAATTAATTATTTCACTATTCATTTACCTTAGGGGAACACTATGTAATTACCTTCTTTTTCTCCTATAAATACCCCCTAAGAGGGTGGAAAAAATTGCACCTCTCATTCTCACTTTCTTACTTGATCTCATCCTTGTCTTTTCTCTTCATCTTATTCTCCATTATCTCCTTCTTATTTTCACATCAAGTTCCTTATCACTTCCTTAATTAATTAGTACAAAGTTAGAGAAAATCACAACACGTTATCAGCACGATCACTCTCCGCCTTCATCAATTATCATGTCAAATCTTGTGAAACTCGAATTAAGTCCACTTGAGATCAGTGGAAACAACTATATGCCATGGATTCTAGACGTCGAGATGCACTTGGAGTCAATGGACCTCATTGAAACAATCCAAGAAGGGAATGACTCATCAAGGTCAGACAAGGCAAGATTTTTTTATCTTCCTTTGCCAACACCTTGATGAAAGCCTTAAAAATGAATATATCACTGTGAGGGAACCAATTGAGGTGTTGGAAAATTTAAAAGAAAGATTTAGTCACCAAAAGGATTTAATGCTCTCCATTTACCCCGATCACTGGAACAATCTACGGTTCCAAGACTATAAGAAAAACAGTGACTATAATTCTGCAATGTTCGGAATAGTATCCCGCTTGAATTTTTGTGGGATTACAGTAACTGACACTGAAATGCTGGAGAAGACTCTTTCTACTTTCCACGCATCAAATGTAACCTTACAACAACAATATTGTGTGTGGAGTTTTAAAAGATATTCTGAATTAATTGCTTGTCTCCTCATTACGGAGAAGAATAATGAGTTGCTGATGGAAAATCATCAATCTCGCCCGACTGGCTCAAAAGCGTTTCCTAAAGCATTCGTTGTTAACTCCGATGAACCTGAACGCAAGAATTATTTTCAGGGTAAAGAGAGAGGAGGTCGTGGACGAGGTCGAGGCCGTGGTCGTAGTTACTGGCGCGGTCGAGGTGGTTACAACTTGTCCTATAAGTCTGGTAACTACCATCACAAGAAGCAACAATATGAGAGGAGCTATGAAAGTACCCATAAAAGGGGAAAAGATGCTAGTTCATCAAAGGTTTTTGGAACCTATTGTTACAGATGTGGCAGTAAAGGGCATTGGTCAAGAGTCTGCAGAGTCCTGAAGCACTTATGTGAATTCTACCAGGAGTCCATAAAGGAAAAGGGAAAGGAGGTCAACTTCAATGAATCCACTCACGTTGAAGCATCCAATTTAAATGATGGTTTAATTGACACAGTTAGTGATTTCACTGAACAAGCGGATGGTGGAAACTAAAAGAAAGGAAATTGTATATTTACTATGGGGAATAAAGCTGAATGGTCCAATGTTTATATGTTTTATATGTGTATATATAGCAATAAATGGTTTTTTAAAGGTCTACTACTGTCTAAATAATTGTCTTTCTTATCAAAATTTGTTTTTCTTTTAGTTAAAGTGGTGAAATGGATAAAGCTAATCTAGAAGCCAACCAAAGGATTAAAAGTGAAGAAATTTGCATACTCGATTGTGGCACGACACACACTATATTAAAGGATAAAAGGTTTTTCTCAAAGATAAAACTAACACGGACCATTGTGAATAAAATATCAGGTCCTGTAGATCTGATTGAAGGAATTGGTGAGGCAAAATTTACATTGCCAAATGGCACAATATTTACAATAAATAATGCCTTATTTTTGCCCAGATCCAAAAGAAACTTGTGGAGTTTCAATGATATATATTCTCATGGATTTGATACTCAATATTACCATGAAATATACGTTTCTCACAATGCATAAATTTGGAAGGAAATACATACTAGAAAAACTACCAATGATCCATACTGGATTGCATTACACACATATTAATTCAATTGAATCAAATACAATATTTATCAAACCCTCAGTATTTAACATATGGAATGATCATTTGGGTCATCCCGGTTTAACTATGATGCAAAAAATTATTGAAAATACACATGTTCATCCATTAAAGGACCAGAAGATCCCTTAAGGACAAATTTTCCAATGTAAATCTTGTTCCTTAGAAAGCTAATCATAAGGCCTTCACCAGGAAAGGTTGAAATAGAATCACCTGCGTTTCTTGAACGTAGTCAAGGTGATATATGTGGACCTATCCATCCACCACGTGGACCATTTTGATACTTCATGGTATTGAATTATTGATATATACCTCCAGCAAATGGTCACAAGTATGTCTGTTATCAACTCAAAATATGACATTTGCCAAATTACTTGCTGAGATAATCAAATTACGAGCTCAATTTCCAGATCACACGATCAAGAAAATCATACTTGATAATGTCGATGAATTCACATCCCAGATATTCGAACATTATTGTGTGTTAGTTGGGATTTTCGTTGAGCACCATGTTGCTTATGTACACACACAAAATGGTTTGGCCAAATCACTGATCAAACATCTCCAACTCATTGCTAGACCATTGATAATGAGAACGATGCTCCCTACTTCAGTATGGGATTATGCAATATTACATGCTGCAGCATTGATTCGTATCAGGCCAAGTGCGTACCATAAATACTCCCCACTACAACTTGCATCAGGTCAAGAACCAAATATATCTCATCTAATAATTTTTGGTTGTGTTGTTTATGTACCTATTGTACCACCTCAAAGAACAAAGATGGGGTCAAAGAGAAGTCTTGGCATTTATGTAGGCTTTGAAAGTCCATCTATTGTTAGATACCTTGAACCTCAAACTGGGAATAGTTGCATAGCTCGTTTTGCTGATTGTCATTTTGATGAGGGAAATTTTCCAGCATTAGGGGGAGAAATAAAACAGCTAGAAAGGGAAATTACCTGGTTTGTACCAAAATTATTACATCTTGATCCTTATAAAAAAGAGTGTGATGGAAAAGTTCAAAGGATTTTGCATTTGCAAGATATACCAAATCAACTTCCTGATGCATTTACAGACACAAAGAGAGTAACTAAATCTCACATACCAGCCGAGAATGCTCCTGCTCAAATTGAAGTCCTAAAAGGGAAAATTGAAAACAAAGTCACTCATGAATTCACAAAATGCTTGAAGCGTGGAAGACCACTCGGTTCCGAAGATAAAAATCCCTGAAAAAGAAAAGAACTGGAAAAAATAAGATGACCTAAAAATAGAGGAACATATTCCTATAGAAATACGAAATGAGAAAAATTAAGAAATTTTGATTAGTTATGCCAATATATGTATAAGGTGGAATCGAAATGAGGAAATCGATAATGCATTCTCTTACAATTTGGCATGCGATGTTATAAATGAAAACAATGGAGATCCTGAACCACGGTCTGTTACCGCATGTAAAAATAGACATGATTGGACTAAATGGAAAAAGGGCTATTGAACCTGAATTAGACTCGCTTAACAAGCACAAAGTATTTGGGCCTATAGTACTCACACCTGTAGATGTGAAACCCGTTGGATACAAACGGGTATTTGTGCGAAAAAGGAATGAAAAAAATGAATTTGTGAGATATAAGGCATGACTTGTTGCACAAGGTTTTTCTCAAAGGCCCGGAATTGATTTTTAGGAAACGTATTCCATTGGCATGGATGGAATTACATTCAGATTCCTTAACAGTCTAGCAGTTCATGAGAGACTTAATATGCACCTTATGAATGTTGTTTCCGCATACTTATACTAATCGCTTGATGATGAAATTTACATGAGGATCCCTAAAGGATTGAAAATGCATGAAGCATTAAGTTCAAAACTCAGAGAAAGATATTCAATCAAATTACAAAGATCTTTATATGGGTTAAAGCAATCCGGACGCATGTTGTCAACCGACTAAGCGAATATTTGTTACAAAAGGGTTATGTCAACGATCCTCTTTGTCCTTGCATTTTCATCAAGAAAACATCATCAAGATCTGTGATTATCGATGTCTGTGTTGATGATTTGAATATCATTGGGATAAATGAAGAGATTCTGGAATCAATATCATACTTAAAGAAAGAGTTCGAGATGAAAGACCTTGGGAAAATAAAATATTGTCTCGGTTTAAAGATTGAGCACTTGCAAAATAGGATACTTGGGCATCAATATAATTACACAAAAAGGGTATTAAAGAGATTCAATATGGATAAATCAAATCTATTGAGTACCCCAATGATCATCAGATCCCTTAATTTGGAAAAGGATCCATTTTGTCCATGTGAGAAATCTGAACAGATTCTTGGTCCGGAAGTACCATATTTCAGTGTAATTGGAGCTCTTATGTATCTCACTAAATGTACTCGGCCTGATATTTCTTTTGCTGTTAATTTATTAGCGAGATTCAGCTCATCTCCTACTAAAAGACACTGGAACGGAATCAAGCATGTATTTCGTTACCTTCAAGGAATAATTGATTTGGGTTTATTTTATCACAACAATACGAAATTGGATTTGACTGGCTATGCAGATGCAGGTTACCTGTCATATCCACAAAGGGAGATCTCAAACTGGGTATGTGTTCACCTGTGGGGAACTACTATTTCTTGGCGTTTCCAAAAGCAAACACTCACCACCGCATCATCAAACCATGCTGAGGTTTTCGCATCACGTGAAGCAAGCCGAGAGTGTGTGTGGTTGAAATTCATGACTTTGCATATCA
>JAULKJ010000006.1:9875287-9885785 GCA_032355405.1 Rubia balearica
AAGATAAATATAATTAGCCATTCGATGGGAGGGCTTCTCGTGAAGTGTTTCATGTCTCTGCATAGTGATGTAATTCCCGTACCTGGTTTGCTTGTTTTCTCTTGTTGCTGGACTTTCCCTATTGTGTTTCAAGATAATCAACTTAAACTGTTCTATTATTCTGCAGGTATTTGAGAAGTATGTTAAGAATTGGATAGCAATAGCTTCACCGTTTAGAGGTGAGTGGCCTTTTCTTATGTAATGATGGTCTATCATGCACCTAACAAGGGCTCCTATACTTGAGAAAACTTTCCTTTTCTATTGGTGAAGTCTGTCAGAACAGATAATTGCTTCCTTACTTCAGTGGTACATGTATATATAGATATATACACAAGTAGATTAATAATCTTTTCATTTTCATACTGTATTTTCTTGTGAATCAGTATTAGTCAAAGTTCGTCATTTGGCAGGGTGCTGCAGTTATTTTACTTCTAGTCTGAATATGTCTGAAATTGATATTAAGGATTGGCCAAATACAATGGCTCTTTGTGACCATTCATAGCTTCTGGTGGAGGTGAAAACATGTTTGAGAAGATTGCACTGTATATCTGTATAAGAAAGTCTTATACACAGGCTCTCAGTTTGTCACTTAAAGTTCTTATCATGTTCACCTCCATCAGTTGCATTATTTGAGGATGCTGATTGCGAGTGATGCCTGATGTTTTGAGTTGTCATCAGTGTGTAAATGTGAACCCTTATTGTACTATTTAAAAAATGACTTTAAATACTCCTTTTGTCCCATAAGAAGTCTCATTTGAGTGTATTAAACTTTCTACATACAACTTCAAAATGATTATGTAGTCACTTGTTTTTAACTTTTCTGGATGGTTGTAAAACATTTTTAAATATCATTTATTTAAAATAATATTATCTCATATGCATGTTAGTTAAAAGGTATGATGTAAAATTGAACTGAGTCTTGAGATATAAAATAGTTTTGAAATGGTACTCTAATTATGGGATGGAGAAGTAGGTATTGCCAATGTCTACTGCTAGGAGAGATTAATGCATAAAATCTTTTGTTAAAGAAAAAAAATATCTTTGTTGCTGGAGTAACTTACATGAATTAGTGCATTAGAACTGATACATACCCTGCGCATCTAAGGCGGCCTTTTGTGCTCTTTTCATTTGCTGTTAGGCTGATTAAAGAAGTAAATCTAAATGAATTTGTGAAATTGACAGGTGCGCCAGGGTATGTGACATCTACCTTGTTAAATGGGATGTCTTTCGTGGAAGGTTGGGAGCAAAACTTTTTCATATCTAAATGGAGCATGCATCAATTGGTATAGCTTTTGTTTCTGCAGACTCTTCTCTATATCTAACTTCATAACCTTTTGTACACTCTTGGCACTATTGGTTGTTTGGAACTTTCAGTTCAGATTTTGTCCAGCATGTAATTGTCCTCTATGAAACAAGTCATACCAGTTGCATGAACGGCCCCTTTTATAAATGTAGTTAATTTTTACCTACTATACTTTGTTTTCTCTATGAGGGTGCATTCTTCTTGTCTAAGTTAGCATGGGAAAGCAGGCCAAATATTGGCTTAGGTAGGGGGCATGATGATAGTTTATGCATTCTGATTAGTTTTAGTCTTACTGAAGATTATGCTTTGTACTTCACCTGATGCTTTCTTTATACCTCTTCATTATTGATATATGATCAACAACTTGTCTTTCAGCTAATTGAGTGCCCATCCATTTACGAGCTCATGGCTTGCCCCAATTTTGATTGGGAAAACTCTCCACTTCTAGAAGTTTGGAGGAAGAAAATAAGTAGTTCTGGACATCCAGGTGTTATGTTGGAGTCTTACTTGCCTGTAGAAGCTGTACAAATCTTTACAGAAGCTCTTGCATGCAACAAGGTCAGCAGAGTTTCTGATTTAGAGTGATTTATCCTTTTTTATCACTATAATTTCCCAAATTTTAGACTCATCCTATTGTAATAATCCTAAAATGGGAAATGTGGTTTCCTTTGGTTTTAATTGAGAAAGTAGAAGTAAAGGAAAACCAGTCAGATGGCATTGTCTATTCCCTTTATGTTTAATCTTAAAAATCCAGATCCCTTAGAGAATCGCTAGCAAAATTTTGAACTGGCAACTGGGTACCTTTCTATCAGCGATCTTCGCTCAAAAGGCTAACAAAATCATTGCCAAGACCAGATTTGTCTAACTCAGACAGGACAACGACCTGGTAGAGGTCAAGGGTTTAATTGGGTCGACACTATGACATCATAATTACATATAAAATGATAAATACGTTAATAATTTATCAAATGTTAACATATTTTTATATTCGGTCACATCTATGAAGTAGTATGGATAAAAAAGATGAAACACTTGAGATTTTTTAATAATAATTATCATTGAGCTAGAGTTGATATCTAACTACCAAGGACAAAGAAAAGAAAGGAGCAGCTAGTCTAGTAAACATCTTACCATTTAAAAAAGATAAGGTCAGGGGTTCTAATCTTGCCCCATCATTATAATTCTTAAAAAGTTTTCTCATAAAAAAAGTTAACTTAAAAATCTAAAATAGCTTGTGCATGGGTTAGGTGGCTTATTATCATAGGTGAAGGCTCACAAAGCTGCATAGGGTGGATAGAGAAGAAATAGTCAGATGAAATCATGAAAGGTCGATGGAGGAACCGAAAAATATAGGTAGACATTAAATTAAATGATGCAGGAGGCTAAAGTCTATTGTGAGTGATACAATTGGGTTATAAATTTGAAACATGAACACGTATGCCTTGAGTTTATTGGGATTCCAAGAGACTTCAATGGACAGGATGCTTCCCAAAGAGTAAATTTTGATAGCACTAACAAATTTGGTTGACATTATGAATAAGACTGCGAGTTCTTTTTAAGTATGTTACTCTATTTTAGGATTTTTTAGGTATGGATACCAAAAGTTGAAATAGCATCACCCTACAAATTTAGAAATTGTATCTGGGGTGATAATCCTGATTTACTTGCATAAACTAAACTTAAAGAAATAGCAAAGATCCTTTTTGGTCACATAAACCATAATCTTGGCATAGTTGACTTTTTTTGTTTTGTTAATGTCATCCCAAGTTATAACCTAATAGTGCAAAAGACTGGGCAGACTCTAAGATCATACTCCTCCGCTCCAGAGTTTACTTTGCATTTACTTTTGGAAATCAAAATTGATAAACTTTGACCATGTATATTGATAATAATATCAGCACAGTGGATCTTTTTAGATTTTCTAATTGTACATTTGTAAATAACTTCACATAATTTTCAAGTATGCTCAAAGATATTGAAGGTCAAACACTTGTAGTAAATCCAGTAGCATATTCTTTTTCCTGTGCTGTAGTTCATACTTTATATTTGTAAAAAACCCAAGACTCAAGTGGCATATTCTTTTCCCTTTGTTGAAGTCCACTCTTCATCATCTTAGTAAAAAATATCCTAATAGACTCCAGGTAGACTTTTCATATGCCCTAGTGATGCTATACATGGTTTTTTAAAGAATCTCATATTGAAGTTTGCCATTTGTTACGTGGTTTGCTTTGCAGGCTAGTTGTTGCGGTTTGAATATTCCTTTACCATTCAATAAGGATATCTTGAAATGGTCAAATGAGACAAGAAAAGTTTTAAGTTATGCTAAGGTTCCAAAAACAGTGAAATTCTACAATATATACGGGACCAGCCTTGCGACACCTCATAGTGTCTGGTACTCTCTCTCCCTCTCTCTCTCTCTCTCCCCATATATATATATATAGTGGTCTGTTGGAATAAAAAGGCAAAAGAGGAAGGAACAAAATCTCATTGTTGATTTTCTTTACTGGCAGTTATGGAAGTCAGGATGCACCTGTATCTGATTTAAAGAAGTTGCCTTTTTACCTGGTAAATTTTTCTAGTTTCTCTAAAATATGTCACTAATTGTAGTAGAAGCAGTTGCAGAAATTTTCCTTTTGAGATAATATTCCTAATGTGTACACGGACAATATTCTTATAACGTTATTGCAGGGAAAGTATGTGAATGTTGATGGTGATGGTACTGTTCCTGTGGAGTCCGCTAAGGTACCATTCTTCTTGGGCATATTTGTGGAGGTTATTCATGTACTGCCATCTTCTTTGTTTTTCCTTAAAGCCGTGGTGTGTTTAGATGGTGGGATAGAGATGTAGATGCTGAAGTAATTATGTACTAGAAATCCTTTCTTAGAGGTGTAGATGCTGAAGTAATTATGTTGGCTGGTGATGATCTGGCCAATGGGTTAGTTTTTTTACTTTCTTCAGCATATGTATGTTAACCCTTGATTAGAACTACAGTGCTAGAATATCTTATAAATTCATAATATCAGCCTCCATGCCTTTACGGGTAGAGAAAATGTATGTGTGTTCCACCCTCCGTAAACCCTATATCTGCATAGGTCATGCGGGTGGTTTGTTTAAGTTTGGTTAGGTTTGTTGGAGATTAGTCTCATATGATGAGTTAGCCTTTTGTGGAGTTTACTTTGTTGATGCTTTCATAGTTTGACTTGTTTTCTGTGTAATGTTAAATTACTGCTGCAGGCAGATGGACTTGATGCTGAAGCCAGAGTTGGAGTGCCAGGCGAGCATAGGGGAATACTCAATGATCACCATGTTTTTAGAATACTGAAGCATTGGCTCAAAGCAGATCACGACCCTTACTACAATCCAATAAATGATTATGTCATACTTCCGACGGCATTTGAGATGGAAAAGCATCAACTTAAAGGTCTGGAAGTAACTTCTCTTAAAGAGGGATGGGAAATTATTGCCGACGGCACTGGGGAGCAGGATGGTATGTGTGAAGAACAGCCTTTGATTGGTTCAGTATCTGTCTCCCGAGTCGGATGCCACAATACATCCCGGGAAGAGGCACAGGCCACTGTGGCTGTTCACCCTCAAGTTGAAGGCAGGAAACGCATTGAACTCAATGCCATATCTGTTTCAGCAAATGCTTGGAGGTGTTGCCTTTCAAAGTAAATAAGTGATTGTATTGTTGCCAAGGACATTTAGTGCATTGATATATGTTTTGATTATCAATGCTTGTACGATGTATTAAACTAGAATGTAAAAAAAAAGGTGATGGAACCTGTTCTGATTGTAATTTGTAAATATGTTGCTCCGACCCATCGGCCAGGGCGTGTAAATATATTGTGCAATAATGTACATTTACATGATTGTCTGGTACAAAATTCTATATTGGCCTCGTTTGGTTCTCTCGGCATTGTTCTGGACTTCATATATTGACTTGATTGTTTTCTGTTCATCTGTTCAACAACGCAATTTTCCAAAATAATTTCCATGTTTGTCATGTAATAGTGCACTGAACACCGACACACAATCTAAAAGGGCACTGAAGATCAGACCAAAGTACCAAACCAATAAACGACCATTACCTTCTCTCTTTTGCGTGAAATTAAGAGGGGTTGAATTACACTGACAAATATATTTTCGAACAATAATTTCGACATTCAAAAAACATTTTTCTCCGAACACTCAACCTTTATTAATTCGATATATATCATTCAAATTAAAATAATAATTTTTTAATTACACAATATATCATGTTAATTAATAAATTAAGAAGAATGTAAATGAAATATTAATTTTTTTTGTAAAAAAATTAAAATCAATTTATACCTAATCAAAATCATTTTTATATATATGCAATCAATTTAAACTAACAACATAATTAAAATCAATATATACCTAATAACTTGATATAATAATTTAAGTTAAATATATACACCTAATTATGAATTGAGATTTTCTCAAATTTATTACTTAATATATACTCAATTTATACGTAATAATATACTGCATGTAATGAAAAAGTCAAACATAAGTAATGTAAATACGAATACAATACACAAAAGCGTGTACAGTACGCAAATGATGGGCACCACTTGTTAAGGGTTCAACCAAAGCTGGGCACCAGGTAGGCTTTTTTGATTTTGTGCATCTGGGTATTTCAAATTTTGGGTTAAAAAGCCCAAATGTTCTTCTTCTTTTTTACTGCCTTCAGAAACTAAAACGACGTCATTCAACTAAGACCGAAAAGATGTGGTATTTGGGTATTTCAAATTTTGGGTTAAAAAGCCCTAATGTTCTTTTTTTCACTGCCTTTAGAAACTAAAACGACGTCGTTCAACTAAGAAAAAAACGACATCGTTTTGGTTCTTAAAAGCAAAAAAAAAATTATTTAACCCAATGCTTAAACGATGTCGTTTTAAGTATTGGGTTAAAGGGGAAAAATAGAGCACAGTGCATCTTCTTCGAGTGCCCAGAAGAAACAGGGATGGAGCAGCTTTTAAGGGGTGACTGAATCAGGATTTTCGGTGGCGCCCAAGGGTTAATTTTCGCTCCACCGGAACCTGGGGGTGGCGCCAACACCCCCTCGCCCACCCCTGGTTCCACCACTGTGTGAAATGCTCCCAACTAGGGATGATCATGGGTCGGGTCCAATAAGACCTAGACCCAGACCTAAATTTTTTTAGTTAGACCCAAACCCGATCCGGACCCGTCAGATGTGTATCATCTTAAATACAAGTAATTCAAGTAATTCAAGTTTAATATGGAGATGAATTCTTCAAGAAAAATATATACAATACACATTATTTGTTTAATTAAAAGGCAAAGTTTTGGGTAAATCCGTCTTTCCATAATCTTATGGAAAGACGGGATTTAATTAGAATAATAAAAGGTAAAAAGTCTTAGTTGCAATATTAAAAATTTATTAAGTATCATGTAGTAGTTATAAAGTTTATAACCCGTTTCATGCAACCCAAAAATTTCATCTTCATATCTTCTCATTTACACTTTAAACCTTGGTCTTTCCATGACTTATGGAAAGACCGTCTTTCAAGAGACGGACTCTAATTAAAAATAAAAAATACAAAGAAAATATGAAAGTAATTTAGAAATTAGGATAAATAATATATAGTTCGAGTAATATTCTAAGGCTTGGGTCTGGGTTAGGTCTGGATCTTAATATTTTAGACCCGGACCCAAATTTAAAAATTTAGACCCATACCCGGACCTGGACCTGATGGGACTGAGACCCTTATGGGTCTAGGTCAGGTCCTGACCCATGATCATCCCTACTCCCAACAAAAGAAAAGCTAAACCCACCCCATCCTTTTCCATCCTTATTATCCCTGTATTTCTCTTTTTAGGTAGTAGATTTGAGGTCGGGAGCAAATCGTCACATTCACAGTGCCTATCTCCACCTCCAATTGGCATCGCCGCCTCGTACCAAAGAGACGCTCGGATCTAGTATCTCAGGCTCCCTACCGACAGACCCTGATGCAACGCTCCACCGAGTCAAGAGGAGAATCGTGCGATGAAAGAACCGCGTAGAAATGAACGTGTCGAGCGCAGGTGTGCCTAATCGGAGAAGAAGAAAGAATGTTTGTTATGCTGGCCGACAAAAGAGATTTGGTTCGCCGGAGATGGACGTGTTAGCTGGAAGAGAAGAGTGTTTGACTGGAGAAAATTGTCGACCAACAAAGGAAGCGGCGTACAGTTCATTGTGTTCGGCCATTTAACGATGGTGATCGGCGGAAACGTGATATCTTTCCCACTCTAGCCCTCTCGTAATCCAGGCTTAAATCACATCTAGCGCACTTTTCTTTTTTTAGCCTATCACTAAAATCTATACCCATTCCACACGTAGTCTCGTCGTTCAACAAATATCTGCCATGGTCGGCTGTGGCTACGGTAGGATCATGATGGCCATAGAGGTGAGATCGAGCCGATCCGAGCCTGACCACCCCTAAGCTCAAGCTCAGCTCGGGAAAAAATGACTATGTTCGAGCTCGGCTCGAGCCTAATTTTTGTGTTCGAACTCGGCTCGATTAAAATTAGCAAAACTCAAGATCTGCTCGTGTTCGGCTCGTAACTGGTAACCGAGTTTGAGTTCGAGCTCATAAGCTCGATTACAGCTCGAAAGTTCGATTACAAGCTCGAAACTAAATATTTAAAACTGAAATTTTTAGGGATGGACGTCGATTTTAATCAATTTTCGATTTGTTTGGTTCCAAAACCAAAACCGATCCAAATAACCCGTATTATTCGAACCAAATTTGAAATTCGGTTTTGGTTTAAAACCGAGTTCAAACTGAGTAAACCAAAAAATTTGATAGATTGGACATGACCAGAAATTCATAAGCGGGTCAAAATTTTAATTTGAAAATAATCATTTCAAGGCCCATTTACGGCCCGTTAGAGGGACTTCAAATTGGGTCTAGCTGACAATTTAAAAAAGGGATGCAGTGATACCCTGTTTATAGTTAATTTCCACCTAATAGCTTTTACATGCTATCGATGTGGGACTAATGCACTACCTTCTTCCATTCTGTGAAACATTTTTTTCCTGCTGGAAATCATGGATTTTACTCCTCTGGGCTATCCTCCACTGTAGATTTTCCAAATCAATGATCATAAACCAATGGTAGACGCTGTACGAGAGACCCAAGGTACACTTCCTTTCTTCACTATAAGGCCTAATTATTTGATCATAAACCTGTGCATGGTTTCATCGGTACATGTATATGTTTTCTCGATTCAATGGTAGGGATACAAGTATTAAGCATATGGTTTCACACCCACCAACTTCACAGATATATGTGTGTAGCTGTTCTATCCCTTCAATGGCGGCGTGAATGCGAAGCTCGATCTGATGACAATATACTTGCTTTTTTAAAAAGGGAAAAGTGCTTTTATAACCCTACCTAATTGACATAAGTGTCAATATAACCTTTTGATAACTGAAAGTGCAGATATAACCCTACCTAGTTGATGTAAGTGTAATTTTACCCATTTCGACAGTTGAAGACCGAATTTGATGGAAAAGTCAATTTCACCACTACCAAAAAAATAAGAGAAAAGTACTTTTATAACCCTACCTACTTGACATAAGTGTCATTATAACCCTAGATAATCAGTGTAAGTGCTAATATAACCCTCTTTGGAAACTTTTAGCAAGAATTTTATAAAAACACATTTTCCCCTTATGAATAAAAAAATACTAAAAATAGGAAATGAATTTATTACCCTTAGAGTCATTAATATCCCAAATATAGTCGCCGGACCGCCGTCATAACAGGTAGGGTTATATCAGCACATTATGAAAACTGATAGGATTATATCAGTGCATTCGCAAAAGGTGTAGGTTATATCAGCACATACTTTAGAATATATAGGCTTTAATGATATTTTGTTTATTTTGTTGCGTTTAGTCTGCATTGATGGTTGGATGAACGTTGGTGTTATGTGTGGTTGTTATTTTGTTGGGTTTTTCGACATAGGGTTTTTAATGTTGATGAGATTTGAAATGAGGCTACATTATGTGATAATGGTGTTTAATATGAATGATGATGATATAATGTCGAATTTTATGGTGCATAAGATGTTTTTATAATGTGATAATGTGTATATGATGATGTGGTCTCCCGTTGAGGCCATCCGAGTACCACTCATTTAACTTTTATAATATGTGCTAATATAACCTTTCACTTTTACGAATATACTGATATAACCATACAAGTTTTAGGAATGTGTTTATATAACCCTATTAGTTTTCACAATGTGCTGATATAACACTACATTTACGGCGGTGGTGCAACAGCGGTTCGACGGTGGTCCGATGACGGTCCGGTCGTGGTCCGACTGCAGTACGACTTCCCAGTGGTGGTCCGGCTGCGGTCCGGCCAACTATAAGGGTAAATTTATCGACTCAAATTCATATTTTAACACAAAAGGTATTTTGGACATTTTACATACAATCAACACCAGAAAATGGAAGTCAATGCTGGAAATGGGATCTGAGGGTTATATTGGCACTTACATTAACTAGTTAGGGTTATTTTTGTACTAAAAATTATATGAGGATTATATTGGTATTTAGTCAAATAAGTAGGGTTATATTGGTATATCAAAAACCCCGAAATACCAGTGTTATCCCCCCTCGTAAAACAGGTGTCAGGGAAGATTTCCGTGATAGTGTTTGTTAGCGAATGTTCACTCAACCCTGCGGTTTTGTTTCTTGTTTGATAAACTCTGCTTATTGTTACTGCTGTAGTATCGTGAGTATGAGTGGGGACGTAAAGATTATATAATATTAGCTATTTAGTTAATCGCATTTATAATGGTATTTCTTTAAACACACTTTTCTTAATAAAGAGCACTCCTTATTTAAGGAGTACCATTGTGGAGTTTTAAGGTCCACTCCTTAATAAGAAGTTGCTCCTTACTTAAGGAGTTGGTACATTTTTTTTGTGCAAATACAACCAATCAATGAATGCTATTTAACATAGTTTGTTTTATATTTTTAATTGATTATAATTTAAAATTAAAAAAAGTATCTTAGAAGTGTTCCTTAAAGTCTACTACCATTGTTGGTAGTTTATTCTTACCTAATTTTTACCAAAATTCATGATGTAACATTTAAGAAGTGATTTTAAG
>JAULKJ010000006.1:9994555-10012924 GCA_032355405.1 Rubia balearica
ATACATCACGAACGGAGAATATTGTTGAAGCAAGAGATTGGAAGGATGGCTCTTTTTTTCACAGACCAACCAAGTCTCTTAGCTCCTAATATTCAGGTTTGCGGTTAAGACATTGTTCTAAAAGTTTTGTCAGTGTTAGTAGTCCTTAACAAAATGCTGTTTTTATGATGGGAGTCTTTTGAATAGCTAGACGTTCTTAAAAATCTTCTTACTTGGAGCACCGTTTACAAAAATGAGCTTATAATCAAAGAAAATAAGAAAACCATATCCTGTTGAGATTACTTTTTCCTATGCCATATAAGCTACAATTATATAATATTTTAGTCAATGCATAGCATTATTGTAGTCCACAGTTCCTATGCCATCATTATTTTTTCATGCATTGACTAAAATATTATATAATTGTAGCTTATATGTGGACTACAATATATGTCAACTATTTTCATTACCTAGAAATACGGGCTGTAACAGTGGTTTAGAGTAGAGGATACCAAATGAACTCATGAAACCTGTATGGCTGGCCTAGGAAATTCAGTTTCTTTTAGCTCTTTGTTTCTCCTGGAAGTAAATTTTACCTGAGAACATGCTAGAAGATATTGTTGATGGATATAAGAAATGAATCTTACAGTGAAACTATGAATGGCTCTACCTTTCTCCAGAGGCTACTTCCAAGTTCCGAGTAGTTTAAAGAATTTATATTTTGGACTTTAAGCAGCTTCAGAAACACTTCAGTATATTCATCTTGATGCTAAAATGGCTAGATTTGTTGGAATATATTTCTCTGTTTATCTCCTTATTTTCTTTTTTCATTTTATTTTAATCAACAACATAAATCTGGTTTCATTCCATCTTGAAATTTGGATTCATATTCTATATTGGCTTTCCATATTTTCTTTTTCTCTTCATAAATGAAATCCTTTATTTTGTATGGCATCTCACTTTATTAATTCAATCTGTGCACACATTTTGCTTACTTTTAAGGCATGTCTGTGAAAATTGGAACTCTCCATGACCCTTTATTTCATCTCTGTTACATTCAATGTGGAAGAAGCATGAGTTTGTCTTTTTCGAGTCTTGCTGTAAGGCTACTAGACCTTCAAATTAACCGAAAGAATACAAGTATAACACTCTTTAAAAAAAATATTTACTTACATTCTTCTCCCTGATTACTGCAGATGGTGTTCTCTGCACTGGCCTTTTCTCAGAGTGAAGTATTGTGGTACTTCCAACATGTAGGGGTAGCATCATCAAAATCCAAAGCGGGTCGATTGGTGTCAGTAGAGATTGTAAGACTTAATTTTCCCTGTAGTTGCATGCCTGGTAGCTGTACTATATTTTTTAATCATTGTCCGGTTCCGAGTTTCTTATTCCGAACTATATTATAACTTTTCTGACAGGATTCAAATGACCCCACTATTGGGTACTTACTAGATGGAATGGACCGCCTTTGCTGTCTTGTTCGCAAGTATATTGCAGGTAGAATTGACCGACACTCATCCATTTGATGATATCTATATGTTGTAGTATATGATACATGCGGTAACTAGTTCCTTATTATAGGCCCTTCTGTTTTTTTTGGGACATACTTTGTTAGTTTGCTTGCACTAGTTTCCTTGAGTGAATCGAGTCATAAGGTCACTTGTATAAATCATGCTTTAGTTATTGACTAGGTATAGTGAAACTAATTTGATTGGACTTACTTTGATTGGTTGTGATCTGCTAACTTTTCCTTTTGGTCCACATTGTAAATGGAAATTTTGTTCTCAAAAACAGTAAAGAAGCATCGCTGATCTGCAAAGAGTAGGGGCAAATTGTAAAGCAGTATATTGTCAACTTTTAGATGAGTTTTTCTGAGAATATTGGTTCTGCCTAAACTATGCGATGAGTATCTAGATTCTAACAATAGGCCAATATATTCTACATTTCATTGTCTCGATCAAGGTTATTTTATCAGCAAAATGTTATTCTTGTATGTTGAACAAAAATCCAGCTAAACTGTGGATGTTGATGGTAGCCTACTAATAACTTCTGTAATCTGCTGCCTACTTGATTTCTTTAATGCAATACTCACACTAAGTAATACAGATATGAGAGATGAATTCCTTTGGAAACTTATATGAACATATTTTAGTTACAAGGTGAAACTTTTACTACTGCCTGTGTCAATCCTATTAAAAGATTTTACTTCGCTTCCATCTACAGTTTTTTGCATCAATCATTCTATCTTTATTTTTACTACTCTTCCCCCTTTTCTCCCAAGGGAGTCACATTATGAATTTTAAGCTGGACAGATACTGACAGAGTCACAGATTGACCCTGGACAGATATGAATTCATGAATTCATTTTATATTTCTTTTATGTAAGTGGAAACCTGAAATAATGCTTCTGTAGTTACCTCCTTAAAAGTTAAAACAATCTATGGCCACAGAATTACACATATTGTGGCCAAAAGTAAATTCTGTCAAAGTACTGTTGATGGTTGGATAGATGATTGACGAAATTGTCATTTGATTCAGCTATCAGAGGCTATGCGCTATCATACCTGTCTTCTTGTGCTGGAAGAATTCGTTTTCTTTTGGGCACTCCTGGAATGGTGGCTCTTGATCTGGATGCAACATTAAAAGGACATTTCCAGATGATTGTTCAGCACCTTGAAAGCATACCAAAGCCACAGGGAGAAAATATATCTGCCATCAGTTGTGATTTATCTGTAAGCTGGTATCATATGCTTGTTTATCCAAGTAAATATTCACGATTTCATTTTCTTTGTTTAATTAAAATTCATACATTTTTTCGAAAGAACATATTTATATGGTATTCAGACAAAACAGTCATCTAGGTTTCTTAAACAGGAAATTCGCAAGATATATAAGTATATTTATGTAACTTATGTTACTTGAGTATTTCTGAAAGACCTGAACTGATTTTGGCCTGCAAAATACCGTTTTCTGAGATGGGTAACACTGTATTATTCTGTCAGTTTAAGAACTTCATATCTCATTCAAAGTGAGAACCTCTTATGGTCAGGTGCCCTGTGACTAATAGTATCTTAGCATTATGAATTAAAAAAGAAGCTTTCTCATGAATCACAATTTGATAGAGACATTATTACTGTTTGTCAAGGGACATACTTCATCAGGTGTAAAGCAGTATCGTTATGCTACCTCTGCTGAAGGACATTTTCTCTTAGAACATCATTCCTTTGATTGGTGGCATTCAATCAATTTATTTTTCAAATAGAATACCTTTCACTTTCCAAGGAAATTAATTGGTTGGAAAGATATATTCTGATGAGAAAATTTTGATTATTGGGGATGTCATAATCACTTAATCAGTAAATAATGACTCCCAACTTCTTATTTTTGCTGTATTTCATTGTTTCCAGTGTTGACTTGGTACCATGTCAATGATGGTTTGTGGAATTGACAGGAGTTTCGGAAAGATTGGATGTCAATATTGATGATTGTTACTTCTGCTCGGTCATCCATTAATATTAGACATTTGGAAAAAGCTACAGTGTCCACTGGAAAGGAAGGGTTACTATCTGAAGGAAATGCTGCATACAATTGGTCAAGGTACTTATATTAACATGGCATATAGATGTTTGTTAATAGGAAACTTTCAATGTTGTGACTTTTAAAGATGTCAATTTTCGGTAGTTTAATAATTTTTTTATACAGAATGTTGGCACGAAGTTTGTTTGTTTGTTTTACCTGTGCAAGTGGTAGATTTGTGATATGTAGGAAGTTTAAGTTCTCATGGTACGGTTTTGAGTTTGCTGTACAAGGAATGCAAGACCCCTCTCTGTATTGACAATCTTTGTGTCAGGGCAGATGTGTGGATGAACTCGAGTGTCAGTTGTCAAAACACGGAAGCTTGAAGAAATTATACTTCTATCATCAGCATCTTACAACGGTAAGTTGTGACAACTAAACTTCTATCATCCGCATCTTAGTATTTTGTTTCCTTGTTTTTTCTGGAAACCAACATTTTGAGTGCACTGATCTATGCAAGTATCTAGAATTCCCTTTTCACTCAAAAGAATGATGCAGGTTTTTCGGAATACCATGTTTGGGCCTGAAGGTCGTCCACAGCATTGCTGTGCATGGCTTGGTGTTGCTAGTAGCTTTCCAGAATGCGCCTCTCCAATTGTAACTGAAGAGGTATGTAAGTATATAGATGCTTCTGCATCTTTATGCTAATTGTACAGCCTAGCAGGGCATGTGCCTTTACTTCCAACCCACCATTATGTTGTTAATTTGGTGAATAGAGAGAGCTTTGTAATCAAGTTCTTTCCTGTTCTTGTATTCCTGTTACTATAATGCTTCTAGTATAGTATTAGTATCATGAACTTTCTTGAAAAAGTGCTGCTGGGTGCTTATTTGATATTCTCCCATCATCTCATCAGCTGCTCAAAACCATTCTGTTAATTCATATACTTTAAGCATGCGGAATTCATTTTGGTTCTAGAACATATTCTCTACCCAACAATTATCCCTAAAGGAATCGTTTATATGACAGTTAAGCTTTTACCTCACAATGTGAGGTTTCCAGATGGATCATATATCAGCTTCGTGTTCTATCAAAACCCGTATTTTCATCTAAACATAGATGTTTTATATCTTGCTTCATTGATTTGATTTGCAACCAATAATGGAGAGATATCTTGTTGGCTTGATTTCATTAATGTTTCCTCCATGAGTAAGTTTGTAATTTGTTTTTTGTCCTCCTTGAAGCTTGCCCAAGCTTTCATGCTGGTTTTGAATCATCTTTTTAGTGCAAGTTTGAATTTATCTGGGGTTGCTAGGGAATTTCGTTCAGATTCTGAAAACTACAGGCCATTCTCTGCTTACGAGCCGTAAACTTTGGAATGACTAGTGATAGATTAGCAAGTTTTTAAAGAAAATATAGCGTGGACAGTCCCGAATTCATAACAAATTTCACAGCCACTTGTTCTGAGGCTCATTTCTTTAGCTCTGGCTCTGTATACAAATGCTAGCATGATGTCTAAGATGCATTCACCTTTAAGCACACGAAACATAATGATTTTAATCCTCGGAATGACATCCTTTTCATGCTGTTCCTTTAAACCTAATTCAAATCACAGCCAACCTAAGATGTCCAAAAAGAATAACTACTTTCTGTATGACGGGAAAATTCTAATTGAGCTTATGAGAGTAACTGTTAGTTTCAATATAGTTTATTTTGTGTTCTTGGGTAAATAGTGTTGATCTGGCTGGGACTCCTAGTTTTTCTGCTGTTGAATTTCTAGAGCAAAGTACAGGAAATTGGAATCTGTGCCGGTAGTTAAACTGAGAAAATCGTAGTTCCACACAGATGACTATAGATGTGCGCAAAATTGACCTGATCAGCCTTGGATATAGTTCCAACTTCCACGTCATTTCCCCATTATCTTTCTTAGTGTCCTTTAATTGTTATCTTTTTCACTTCAGCTATTAAATTTCGTGGTGGCTGTTGTTTCTTTCGCTTATCCCCTAACCCTTCCTATGAAACTGGTGTAGGACTCTAATGTATCCTCTAGATTTTCTTTGTTCGTCGTCTGTTTCCTGTTGCTGGATAGTACATGTCTATAGGAGCTCGGGCATGACAAACAAAAAATCTCCACCCAAAGTGAGCTAATTAGTGTCATGCAGGTAACCAAAATTGGGCGGGATGCAGTTCTGTACGTAGAGTCCCTCATCGAATCCATCATGGGAGGATTAGAAGGATTAATCAACATCCTTGATTCAGAAGGTGGATTTGGCTCTCTGGAAATGCAGGTTTGTTTTCTCTCTGGGAAAACTAATGCTTTTAAGGAAATAAGCAGTTTTTTCATTTGGAGTGCTGATTTAAGTTTTACTTCAGCTTCTTCCGGAGCAGGCAGCAAATCTGATGAATTCAACATTAAGGCTTTCCACTCAATCATTTAAGTCTCCCAGACCTTTTGTTCCTGGCTCTGAGAGTTATCCTGTGAACAGTGATTCTATCAAAATGTAGGGAATAATATGATATTCATCTCTTTCTCCTGTCAGCAATGGCTATATTTATCTGTTTGGTTTTGTGGTGATATCAGGTTAGAAGCAGCAATGCAGAGGTTGACAAATCTTTGCTCAGTCTTAAATGACATGGAGCCTATCTGTGTTCTTAACCATGTCTTCGTTCTGAGGGAGGTAAGATACTATATGCCCTTACATCTGCAACACCATAGACATCATTTACCTGTTAATTCATTCACCCCGACATACATGTATTTTGCTATGGTTATTCACCAGCCTGTCAGTTAAAATCCCTACATAATTATACAGGAAAGAATCTATTCCTACCAATATTATATAACGTCAGTTACTTCTAATACTAAAATTTATTTTATATTTTATTGATTGGCATTAGAAACTGTCGGTTATTATCCAATGTCGAAGAAAGATAAAATTATCAATGATCCAATTACGCTCCTTAATAAGCTCAAAATATAATTAAATATTGCTTTGGTTGCTCATTACATAGTTTTGTAACTTGATTCACTGACGTGGATTATCTTACAAGCATTTACAACTCATTAGTGTTTTGACATTTTTTGCTTCTCCGTTGTTGCAAAATGAATTCTTTTGCAGTATATGCGAGAGTGGATCCTTGGAAATTTCAAAAGGAGATTTCTAGCTGTTCTAAAAACTGATAATGATCTACAGCGACCTTCTGTTCTAGAAACCTTAATTCGTAGACATACAGCTATCGTCCATTTGGCAGAGCAACACATTAGCATGGACATCACACTTGGAATCCGAGAAATCATACTTTCTGAAACTTTCTCTGGTCCAGTATCCTCCTTACACTTGTTTGAAAAGCCTGCAGAACAGCATACTGGATCTGCTGCTGAATCTGTATGCAACTGGTACATAGAAAACATTGTCAAGGATATATCTAATTCTGGTATCCTATATGCACCACTACACAGGTGCTTCAAAAGTTCAAGGCCAGTTGGGGGATATTTTGCTGAGTCCGTGACTGATATTCAGGAACTAAAAGCTTTTGTTCGAATTTTTGGTGGCTATGGAGTTGATCGGTTGGATCAAACAGTGAAAGAGCATATAGCTGCACTTCTAAATTGTATTGATACGTCATTACGAGCAAATCGTGAGAATCTGGAGGCAGTTGCTGTGTGCATGCATTCTGGAGAGCGAATGGAACTAGAAGCATGTATTAAGCAAATCATTGACATGGACACAATGATTGGATTCTGTATCCAAGCTGGGCAAGCCATTGCCTTTGATAGTCTTCTAGCTGAAGCTGCTGGTGCTGTGCTTCAAGAGAGCGCACCTTTGATACACTCATTGCTTGATGGGATTTCTAAGCATTTGCCTGATGAAATACCTGAAAAGAAGGAAATTAGAAGAATGAGACGAGTGGCTAACCCCATGAATGTACTAACTGATCATGACTCTGAGTGGATCAGATCCATTCTAGAAGAGATTGGGGGTGCAAGTGATGGTTCGTGGAATTTGCTGCCATACTTGTTTGCCACATTTATGACTTCTTACATTTGGAACACTACTGCCTTCAATATTGAAACTGGAGGTTTCAGCAACAACATCCACTGCTTGGCTAGGTTGACTATCTGCTGCTCTTTTTAAACTGTGCTAAATCTTTAAATACTGTCAGAACTGAAACGGATGATAGAAATGCATATTAAATTTCACTGCATTGTAGTTGCATATAAATTGAGCTGATGTGGAAGTTGGAAGTTTGAGGAAGTTGTTACTGCATTAGAAACAGATTAAAAGCTAATTTTTCATTAAATACTTGTTGATCACAGTTCCGCACATAGCATATCCCTCATAATTACAAATTTTCATGTAAATATATGATTTACAAACTCCGACCTCCATATTTGTGGATCAGTTTGTAGCTTTAATCATTTATGGTTTCTGATTTTCCTAATCTTCTACTCAAAACCCTCTTGCTTGGCAGGTGTATCGGTGCAGTTATTGCGGGAAGTGAATTCGTGAGGCTTGAAAGGGAGCATCAACAAAAGCAGTCATTTTCAAATGGCCATGTTGATCAGACACCGACTTCCGAGGCACCAACTCGCTTGTCAGCTGAGGCTAATATAAAAAATATTATGATTCTTTTTGTGAAGTTCTCGGCTGGAATAATTTTGGACAGTTGGAGTGAAAGCAACAGGTAAGGTGTTCTTTTCCCCTGTAAGCTGAAAACATTGTTGAGAATATATTGAACGGTTGAGCTGCTTGAGCTCTAGATTTAAATGATAACTAAATCTAATGCCTGGAATGTGTTCACAATCGAATTCTTGCCAAAAGTAGCTAGCTAGGGCAATATGACTTTGCACAAGTTCTGTCGAGTTATTCATTATAAGTAGGCAATGTGGACCAAGATTGTGTGTGGTAGTTAAGTCTTTCTATAAATACTGTTGGTATGACGATAATGATACTGATTCTGTGTTTTGGTGCTTAGGTCTGATCTGGTTGCGAAGCTGATCTTTTTGGACCAGTTTTGCGAATTGTCACCATATCTGCCTCGAAACTCACTGGAACCCCATATTCCTTGTGCCATCATACGTTCAATTTACAGCCAGTACTACACCAAGAATAATTCTTCCATACCCCTAGCATTGTTAAGCGTATCATCCCCGCGTTACTCTCCAGCTATATCTCATTCATCCGCTGCAGTGAGGCCGGGGCACAGCGATTCAACTCCTCTCTCAGCAGGCCACGATTCAGGGTACTTTAAGGCATCATCAACCCATCTTAGCCATCATGACTCCCAGCAATACGACAGTGGTAATGCAAGCCTAAAAAACACGGAGAAACCACACAGGAATGGTCGGCGTTCTGGGCCATTAGATTATGGTTCAACCCGGAAAGCGAAAAACGTAGAAGGTGGTTCCACATCGGGGAGCAGGGGTCCTAGTCCAGTGCCGAGGTTTGCAAGTTCAAGGTCTGGACCCATATCATACAAATAGATGAACTGATTTGTGTATATAGTAATGAGAGTTGAGCCAATGTTTATACCTATTAATTCTAGTATAGATTCTTTATGTATTTACCACTATTTAGTTATATTGACTCTTTTTTCATAAACCAACATTCAGTTTTCATTCACAGGTCCTCTCTTTTTAGTTAAAACCGTCAGCTACGCCTTTTTATTAATTTTAAACTGACAAGAAGCTTAAGTGGGGTGGCAAATGGGCGGTCGGGTCAAATATGAGTTGGGTAATATGGATTGTTAAAGAATACGGGTATGACCAATATTAACCCATTTTATGATGGGTCAAAAATGGATCGAGTCATATATGGGTTGGGTTGAAATCTGCCAGCGGGTAAAAAAAATATTCAACACATGGGTAAAAAATGGCTAAACCGCGAGTTTTAACGTATATATGACCTCGTATGAGTTTATATGCCAACCCATATAGGTAAAACCCGTGGGTTTCAACTCATGTAGTGACCCATACGAGTTTATATAACAACTCATATGGGTAAACTCGCGGGTTTTAACCCGTATATTGATCCATATGAGCTTATATGCAACTCATATGGGTTAAAACCCCACGGATTTACCCATATGGGTATTCCCACGGTGAACCCTCAACCCAACCCACCTAACCCATATTTTTTAAATACTCATTTAACACATTACTCATTTAACTCATTACCCAATTTACCCATATCCACCCGAGTTTAAAAATAGATAACCCGCTTGACCCACTGGTTACTGGTCTATTTTGACACCCCTAAGCTTAAGTCACAATTGTTTTGGAACAAATTGACTTGAAACACAAACACAATTTAGTAATACACTGTCTAACGTGAGAAGGCAATGATGACAATGATTGCAATGACTTTCGATTCTTAAATCAACTTGTGGCAATCGTGTGATTTCAAACAAACCAATTTCGACTCTTCCACAGGTACACTTGAACTTATGTTAGACGAATAAGCCACCGACATCTTCACATTACTTAGGGTCTCATTATACGAATTGAGACATGGACATCGGGACAATGTCTTACGTCCAAGTGCTTCCAATAAGGAAGCTTGAAAAAAATGGAATATTTCTTCCAACTACCTTTTGTCGCAACTTTAAGCTTCCTCTTTTTAAAAACATTATTAATTTCCCTAAATCTGTTATAAACATTAATCCCCGTTATTGGTAAAGGTTCTCTTTGTTCTCCACCTTCCCATCAAACCATTTTTTCGCCAATCGCCATAGGTGACCCTCTGGAAAAAACCACCCATGCCCCTGATAAGTGGTTTTACAACCATGCTTTAATTGACAAAAAGAGGCATTCTTTTCACAAATAGGACACGCGTAATGTTCTTTCACCGAGTACCCAAATAAATTTTCATATGCTGGAAAATCATTAATTGTGGAAAAAAACCCTTCAATTTGAAATAATCTTTGGTACTACCGCCGTCTATTTTAACACCTTTGTTGAACGTCATCAAATCATCGAACAAAGGGGGCAAGGAAGACATCTACATCATTACCAGGTTGCTTAGGTCCAAAAATGATGTAGATCGAGACAATAATACATTCTTCCACTTCATTGTCAACCACGAGGGGAGGTTATAGATTACCACCATGATGGCCCATGGCCCAAACCTTCAAATGTCAAGGCTACACACCAAACTCATAGTACAAAGTGTCAAGCTTTATCCACTGCTCATCGTCCGATGTATGTCGAATCACGTCATCCGCTAGACGATTTCTTTCTGTATGCCATCGCAACAACTTTGCATCTTCTTTCAGAGAATATAAGTTCCTCACTGTAGAATGATAGGGAGATACCATACCACTTTTGTCGGGGTCCTTTTTTCCTCAAATTTAAAGCAACTTTCGCACCAACCTCAGTTCTGCCCTGCTTTAACTCATACCGGGACTCACCACAAACCCTATCGGTCTCGATCCTCATCCTCCAGGCCTCTATAAAGCATACAATAGTTGGGACAAGCATGTATTTTTTCAATTCAATTCAATTTTCATAGGACAGAATCCTTTTTGCGGCATACAAATAATCGGCCAAATTGTTACCCTCCGAAAGTAATTCCCTTACTAGTTCTAGAGTCTCCGTCATCCCTTTGTCAATCCATCCGAACGCTTGCAAATTCATCATTCGCAAAGTCGCACTCAAAATAAAATGTTTTGAATCACTATACAAAGTCGTCTTATTGTCGTTGTGCAATTCTTCTAGCACTTCAGGTTTCTCAAAGAATTCTCTAGAAACATCCTCCACCATCTCATTGAACCCGTCATTTATGTCATATGATTGGATTCTTTATGTCCAACATCGTCTACACTAGCATTGTCAACCTCCTCGTGCTACACCTACGAGGTGTAACTAGTTTGAAACTCTCGCATGATGAGATGTGCATGTAACTGCTTCCTACCCAAAAATGCATTATTCCTACAATCTTTACACGGGAAACGTGCTCGTACCACGCCATTCTTGGAAGCATGTTCAAAAGTTACAACAAGAAAGGATTCTACCAAAGGGAGATAATCGAGTGAGATGTTCAAACCACATGACCATATGACCATATGAAAACCCTATAATAAAGTGAGATGTTCGACCATCATACAACACAACATATTATTTCACAATCACCAATTCAACTAAATAAAAAACCAATTCAAATAACAATACACATGCTTTCCTAAGTAAATTCATTTAGCTACTAATCACATATATAACACAATTGAGGAAGAATTACATATCTTTGATCCTCCCCAGTTGATTCTAAATTAGTTTTTCAAGAAGGCCATAGAGAAAAATTAGGTTCAAATGATGTGAGTTTTTAAAACCCAATTGACCTAGACCACATTTAATACAGTCCCCGAAAACAGTGTTCCAAACTCGAAACAAGTACACATTCTCACCCCTCCTGAGCCGATCTCATTTTGGACTTGAAACCAAGTCTGATTTTCATTCTGGTCCCGAAATTTATTTCAACCCTTCATTAACAACATAATGATCTTTCGAGTCCGTAACTAGAATTGGGTCACATTTTCTATCTTGGAACACCCTCATTAAACGGCGGTTTGGCATAACTGCCTTCAATTGGGTTCAATTAAAGACAGTTAAATTAAAAAACCTCCTTTGTAAAAAAAATAATTCAAAAGGAGGTTATTAAATAACCGCTTTCTTCCTTCTTACAACCGCCTTCCAAAGTGATAGGGACCCGATATTGGTCACTTCCGAGTTCGGAAGGCTCCCAGGAAGGCGGTTCCTAGAAAAAAACTATGGAACTACCTTTGATTGGTGTCTTTAATCAAGCTTCCTCCATTGGTGATTCCTTGCCTATGTCTTGAGAATCATTTCCATCTATTTAATGCTTTGACTATGGTGCGTTTATGGAGCTTTAATGTTGAATTTTGATGTCATTTATGTGATCTGGAGTTTGAAGATGTGAAATACTTGTATGATAACTTGTTAGGAGTTGATGGAAGTATCTAATTTCTCCTCTTTTAACATGGAATCCATGAGCATGAGTTAGAGTTTCTAATTGGGTTATGATGCTATAATTTCTAGATGAATATGATGATGTTGAATTCTTTGTCATATTTATCCTAAGGTAGCAAGTAAGAGAAGTCATTGAATGTTGAAGTTTCTTGATTAATCTTAGTAAATGCATAAAATGGTTCAATGCTTAGAGGCTTAATGTTTATAAGTGTTACCAAACTTTTGATTCTTCGTATATAATACCATTAATGGGATATCTTTATGTGTTTCTCAACTAAAGGGGTCATTAGTGAGGTTTAAAAGAGATGTGGAATTCACTCTTGTAAACTACTACCAAAGAATAATGGAAGGTTCATCTTCACAATGAGCAATCAAGCTAGTAAATAGATGATGGATTCGAGGATAGATAAGAGGCTCGGAAGTGGAAATCAATTGCGCCCAAGGTCCCGTACTTTGTGTTTAATCAATATTTATAGTTTGTTGCATGATTAGCTTAATCTCTTGTTTATGATAGTTGCTTTGTCTTTTGAATAGATAACTTAGAAAAACCAAACCAAAATCCCCCTCTTTAATTTATTTTATGCATATATATATATACTTGTATCCATGCTTATATGCATGAACCCTTAGGAAAATTCCTCATCTTCGTGGATGACCCCGATTTGCCACTATCTACTTAGATGTATTTAGGAAACATTTTAGGGCCATAAATTGTATATTTGAGAGGTATAACAACTGCTTCTCACTTATGTTAGCTAGCATGAGTTCAGATTTGCAAAAGAGGTTTCTGAACTCTGATGCTTACAAGATCCACCTGGAGCTCCAGAATATGTTTTTGGAGTAGGAAGGGGTTGAAAGGTTTGAGACCAATAAGGCTATTCTCAATTATAAGTTCGATAAATAAAAACTAGTGGGATCTCATGTTTTGAAAATGATTGGATTATTTGATAACATAGAGAGACTTGGTTTTCCCTATGTCCGAGAGTTAGCCATTTACATTAGTCTCCATTCATTTCCCGAGGGCTATGATGCTTTCAAGTTGAATTATAATATGAATGCAATAGATAAGACTTTGACTGAGTTGCATTTGATGCTTAAAAATGCTGAGCCAAGTGTAAAAAATGAGATCAAGAAAGTGGTTTTCATGGTGCAAAAGGGAAATGGGTTCAAGAAGAGATGGAAGAAGAAACAAGTGGCAAAGGATAAAGGTAAGGGAAACAGAAAGAAAGCTGCCAATGTGCCTAAAGTGCAGAATCCTACTAAGGATAAGAAAGATGCAAGCTCTGATGAGTCTCAATGCTTCTGCTGCAATGACACTGGCCAATGGAAAAAATGAGTGCCCCAAATTATCAAAGGACAAGAAAAAAGGAAAGGTCACTGGTAGTGTAGGTATTTTCAATATAAGTTACCATTTTTCAGACTCTACTTTATGGTTATTGGATATTAGATGTGGTCCTCACATTTTTTCAAATGTACAGGGACTAACAACAGGTAGGAGTTTGGAAAAAAAAGAATTGACCTATGCGTGGGAAATGGAGCAAGGGTTGCTGCTTTAGCAGTAGGAACTTATAGTTTATCTTTTCCCTCAGGGCTTACACTTGATTTGAATAATTGTTGTTTTGTTCCAAGTGTTACAAAAAAATTATTTTTATTTTTATGTTAGACATAGAAGGTTTTCATTTTATAATAAATGACAATAGTTGTTTTGATGAGATATTAGAAGCAGGTGTTTCCTAATGCATTTAGCATATCTTTTAGTAGCTTTTGTATGGTAGATTGCTAGGTTTGAGCGGGTTTCATTACAAGGGGTTTAGATGGCCATTGTTGGTTTTCTTATCTAAATCTCTCGTTTTGTGACTTATTTAGATCTAATGGATACAATGTCCTCACGAGCATCTAGATTCTATTTTGTGAGCTTATTTGTAAATTCGTAAGCACTTCGGAGTAGGTTAGTGAATGCCATTCGCAAGAATGACAGAAGATATTATAAGGACATTCGTAAGAATAGAAGTAGACCGAAGGCAACGAGCTTAATCATGGTAGTAAATGGGATGCGCCGAAGAAAAAAAGTCAAAATTTGGAAAGAAGTGAAGACTGGCACGTTATGTGTACATTTAAACAGCTCGTGCCAAACTGTTGGTCGATATGACAAAGTCTAGACGCAGGCCGTATCCTTTTGTATGACCCATGTGCTCAGAATAGGAAGACAGTGGAGCAAACATTGGACTGTGACAGAAGGAGGACCATCACATTTTACATAGATGACAAGGAGTACTTAATGACTCATAGGGAAGTCGCTTAAGCATTTGAGTGAAAATACGAGAAGAAAATTCTGAAGACACACGGAAAATTACTTTTGTTCTTGTTGAGCAGTTTTTAGAGGAAATTAGCGGGTGTGGATAAGAACTACTCGGGTAAGAGTACCGCAATAGTTCATCCAGCTTTGCGGTACATACATTGACTCATATCCATGAGAATTGTTTGCCACGGGGAAATTTCTAAATGCCCTAAATAAAACCTTTTGGGCTATGACTCCGGAAAGAAACTTCTATCCCAACTTGGTGGAGACATTTGTGGATGAGTGAACATTCATAGGGAAGAAGAAGGCCAAAATGATACAAATGGGAGGATTGGTCGGGATTCTTGAATAATACGTAGGACACAAGGTGCTTCTGTGTTTTTCTTTGGCAAATTTGGGCCGTTCAGAGATGAAGTATACTATGGACAAGTTGGCAATAACTTCTATGATCACCACTACCACAGAGAATTATTTTATCTGGCTATATGGTGGTGCGACAATTTGCAACTTCATGGTCCTTCCACAACCCGAGCGCACAACAATCAATCGTGGAACCGCATTGGAGGATCTCTTCATAACTCCCAGTCTGAGGTTCAAGAAGGCTTTCTACAACACCATATCGGGCCCCCGGATGTAGACATCAAATAAGATGATGGTGAGAACCCACCTAGAGCGCAACCTACCCGAACTTACTTGGCAGACTTCTTCGATCAATTTCTCACATTTGGGGAACAACTCATAATTTCAACCCAAATGGTGCAAGAAGTCAGCCACGCGATAGGTTGTATGAGTTTACAAACGTAGGAGTTTGGGGCGAGGATTGACTCTATGGATGGAACCATGAGGGCTTGGGGAGCTAGACTAGGTTCCATTGAGAAAGAAGTGAAGGAAGAGTTTGCCATTGTTGATGGGAGAGCCGATGTGTAAGAGGAGGTCATGGAGAAATTGATTGAGAGTATGCAAGGCTCAAAGCTTGAAGGTTTTTGTGACCTTGATCCCTATGAAAGGAAAGAGTTGAGGCAAGAAGAAGAAGGCATGAGGCAAGGCGCATGAGAGCGAACCCTTCAGGGTCCAAGAGTAAGTGCTTATCTTTCATTCTACTCCACTTGTGATTTTTATATTTTGTATGATGCATTGGGGACAATGCAAAGTTTAAGTGTGGGGAAGAGAGTAGTTAGGCACTTAGTAGTTCTAAAATATTCCTTTGTGTTTGGTTGTTTTCTTTATTCTCACTATAGTATGAAACCTACCTTCTGGGCATTTTGTGCTATACAAAAAAATTGAAAATTTTAGAAAATGGAAAAAATATATATATACATGGCTAAGTCAAAAATTCGAAAGGGCAACTTAGGCAACAATGGAAAATGCCCGGATAGGTTGAAAAAACCTATGTAAAAGTGAGGCCAAATGGTGTGGAAAAAGGTGAGAAGTGAGCTTTGAAAAAGAAAATAATTGTGGGATGCAAGGATGAAAATCCGAAAGGGCTTCTAAGCAAAATGGGAGAAAATGAGAGAAATCGAAACTTATCCTATGCTTATCTTGGATATTCGTTTGGTAGTTTTTTTGGTAGAGTAATTTATCTTAATGCATTCATATTTTGTGAACGTCACCTTTGAGTGGTATATTGGTTGGATAGATTGTATTATTTTCTTTGGGATATGAGAGTGTGATATATTCTTATGTCTTTGGGGGCTAGGGTAGTCTAGGAATAAATTTTGGGTGTTTTAGGGAATTCCTTGCATGCTATGTTTCTCTTAGATATTTATTTGTTCTTGTTTACTCGAAGACGAGTAGAGTTTTAAGTGTGGGGCATTTGATGAGACGCTAGAAGCATGTGTTTCCTAATGCTTTTAGCATATCTTTTATTAGCTTTTATATGGTAGATTTCTATGTTTAAATGTCTTTACATTACAAGGAGTTTAGATGGAAATTGCTGGTTTTCTTATCTAAATCCCTCATTTATTGACTTATTTAGATCTAATGGATACTATGTCCTCACGAGCATCTAGATTCTATTTTGTGAGCTTATTTGTAGATTGCTTGTAAGCACTCCAAAGTAGTTTAGTGAAAGCCATTCGCTAGAATGGTAGAAGATAGTTGAAGTTCATTCGCAAGAATGGTAGTAGACCAAAGGCCACACGCTTAATCATACTAGTAGATGGGATTGACGGAAGAAAAAGAGTCAAATCCAGAAAGAAGTGAACACTAGCAGCCCGTGTACATTTACACGGCCCGTGCCAAACTGATAACCAATGCGACTAAGTCTAGATAAAGGTCATGTCCTTTTTCATGGTTTGTGCACTTATAATCTGAAGACACAGACCAACAATTAGCAAACCTCACCCTATTGCACGGCCGTGCCATCAGAATCTGGGGATTATGACGATGATGGCGGCCTACGATATTCAGCATGGGCCGTGACACACAAACCAACAAGAATGCTCTCCAGCCGGCGGCCCGCGTGACTTTGTTCAGGACGTGAGATCATTTTTGACGAGGAAAGCCTCTAGTCTATGGTTTGTGTACTTCTGCACAGAACATGTGCTATTGCACAGCCCGTGCCGATATGGCTGCTAGGGTTTTCCTCTGATTTGGGCTTCTCTAAGTCATATTTCCACTTATTATAAAAAGAGGCACTAATCTACTAGGGTTAAAGGAGTTGTAATTTCATTTTCCTAGAGCTAAGAGTAGGTGGAGAGAGAAAGAGACTTACTCTTCTCTTCTCATTTACTATTTCCTAGTTTATATCTATGGCATTGAATCTCAAGATTGTATTAGGTTCGATGTCCATGAAGTAGTATAATTACTTGGGGATTTCATTTGTATTCATGACTAGGTGATGGGTGTGTAAGCTTCTAAATCTACCTATCTTTTATGTTTATGAATATTCATGTTGGCTTGTGCTTATTATTCTTTTGAGATGCATGTTACGTATTTTCTATGATGCAACGTAGTTTCATATGTGATATGTTATTGTCCTAAGCTTGATGGCTACCTTGGGAGTGTTGGGTTAGTCGGCTTTGTGAGTGCATTCATATATAGTCAAGAGTACCGTTCTGATCGTTAGATCCTAACTTGATTGGATCACCATGTAATATTGTTCATGTTAAAGAAGAGATCCATAAAAGGGGTGTAAAAACCCTTGGTGTACCCCATTAGGATGATCATAATAGTTTGTAGCAACTAGGGTTATTGTGTAACGACCATAGTTGTTTCAACCTCATAGTCCAAGACGCATATTCCTTTGCCCCTATAGGCCTAGGGAAAAACGCCCATAGTGGAGTGCCTGGATGTATTTTCCTTACTCTTACCTAACAGTTTCTACCTGCGCAATGCGATTGCTTAGGCACTTGATCATTTAAGTGAGACCGCGTTAGCATTGGGAGTGAGTTTTTATAGGGAAATAGGAGCAGATACTTAGTCTATCAACACAATTTAACTAATGACGAAAGTGGTGGTGATAGCCAACAAGTTGTCGATGCAACTTTGTGTGACAGACATTGGGAATGGCTGACCATCACCCACACTTTGTGACATAGATATGAGTAGTTTTATACATCCTATATGCAATAGAATCTAGGATCAAAGTCA
>JAULKJ010000006.1:10063066-10082713 GCA_032355405.1 Rubia balearica
TTTGTTACGATTTGTGCTAATTTTTGTGTTGTTTTTGCTGTTTCTTAGATGTCTAAGAATGCTTGTCCAATGTTGCTTCCATCGAGAAGGAAAGAGAATCTGAAACTTTTGTTATTTTGCGGGTGTGATGTTTTAAATACTGTATTTGATGTTTCACAATGTAGTTGTCAGTCATATTATTTGTGCTATTGTGATATTTTAATTTTAGATATTGATGATTTTTATTACTGTATGTGATGTTTTAATTTCAGTGTTCGATGCTTATGGTGTTTTCATGTTTAAGTGTGCAATTGATGTGCAATTTTGATTGTGAGTGATATCTTATGGGGTTGTTACTATTTGTGGTAATTTTTGTGGTGTTGTTGTCATTTCTTATATGTCTAAGAATACTTTCCCACTATTACTGCAATCGATAATAAAGTAGGAACTAGAAGTTTTCTTTTTTTAGCTATGATGTTTTAGATACCGTTGTTGCTGTTTAATTTTTGAACTTTCATGTTTAAGCTCCAAGTATTGTTATGTGTGTTGGTGTAACATTATAATTTCATTGTTTGATACTTGTGATGTTTTCATATTTAAGTATGCAACTGATGTTTAGTTTTATTCTTTTGATATTTTAGTGTGTACTGTTTGAATTTTTAAAATTTTGATATTGATGTTTTAAATACTGTATTTAATGTTTCTCAATGTAGTTTTCAGTGATATTATGCGTGTTATTGTGATGTTTAATTTCAGATATTGATGTTTTAAATACTGTATGTGATGTTTTATGTTTATTTCACAAGAATAATTTCCAAGTCAGAACTCTACAATGCCATTGATGAGATAATAAAAAATGCTACGAGGAATCATGCTCCTGAGATGTTCCCATGAACAGACCTTTGATCTTGGCTTTAATCCATCCTCTTTAAAATCAGTAAGAGAAAGTCTACGAATAAGCGAACAACAAAGGGAATAAGTTGGGGGGATAGAATTTTATTGCTTGGGATGTATTGTTTGACAATGATATTTTAGAAAAATTGGTTTATTTGTTAGAGACGAGACATTGGTTTTTTTTGATATTTTAGGTTTATTTGGTTTTTTAAGTTTTTATGTTAGCGATGTTTTAGGGCATTTGAATTCTTTTGTAATGAATGATGTTTAACAAGTTATTTCAAATGCAACAATGCTAGAATGTATAAGTGTAGTGAAACATATGATTATCTTGTTTAAATCAACATTTTCATCAGTATTTTTGTAAAACATCAAACAAAAAAATTTGAACCATCACAACGTAATTGTGTAACATCACTTATAATGGAAAATAATAATCAAGTTCCAACAAGTTGGTTTTAGATGATCTGTGCATTATGTGTTTTAGCCTTAGATAGAAGATATTGTAATGTTACACGCTTTTAATGCCACTTGACTATTACATATTGATTATCATCTATTTATATTGTCATTTCCTACTTTCATATTAGGTAATACTACTTATACGGAACCAATCAAATACTATTCTTGTGTTTATTTATTGTGTTGTTAGAATTCCTATTGTTGATATTTAGATCTTTCATGCGTATTGTGTTGTTAAAAGTCTTGTTGTTGATGTTTTTGTGCTTATTTTGATGTTTTTATATTTTACTTTGATGTGTATTTTAGTGTTTTAATTTTTTTATATTTATCTATTTTAATTTTATATTACATTTACATTTTATGTTTAATTATTTTTATTTGATGTGTATTTAATTATTTGTATATGATGTTTAATTATTTTTATATGATGTTTAACTATTTTTATTTGATGTTTTATGAAAATTAATTTGATTTTTACTATTTTAATCTGATGTGTGTTCTATTATTTTAGTTGATGTTTAAATATTTTAACTTGATTTTTATTATATTAATTTGATGCTTTATAATTTATAATCAGTTTTTAAGGAGTAAATTCAAATAAATATAGGCCCAAGTCATCATCCCATATTTAATTTCAACTGGGTCAAATTAATGTGGAAAACCCAAAATCAGACCTAAACCTGACCTATTTTAGTTGATGTTTTAATATTCTAATTTGATATTTTAATGAATGGGTTGGACTTATTTTCATTTAATTAAAAAACAATTGTAAAGTTGGATTGGACCATAGGAATCCAAGCACATTGCATTGTCATCTTCCCAAACAGACGCACAAGCATTCCATCAATGGCGATGCAACGCCAATAGAGTTCGATGCAAACCGACTTGAAATCGACGGAAACCGACATGCGACCACCATTTCATTCATGTCGATGCTCTCCATTGACTAATTTTCTGAATATTAGAAAACTTCACAAATGACGGATTCGTCAATTGACGACGAATTCAGATCAGATTCTCAGACTCCGTGAAACGTCGAAGCTACGTTGAATTATTCAACTGGCCGGAATCAGAGAAAACTCACAGGGAAGCAAAATTAATTTCAATCTGATTTCAACCTCTGCAAACCCGATTTGAACTTGATGCAAGAAATTCAATTTCGCCGTCTGCAAATTCAATTTGAACTCGATGAGGGAATTTTATTTCAATCGATGCTTCACGCCATATGATCGGATGCGCTTCTGTGGTGAAAACGGTGTCGAAGATGGCACTGGAACGGTGGCAAAAATGATGGCAAAATTGAAGGGTGGTTCAGACTTCTGGCTATTTTGCGTAAATGCAATCTCGTCCTTCATTTTTTGCCTATTTCAAAAGAAATCCCGAACCTAAAATAATAGAGATTTTACCCAAAAAATTGCTTTTCCCTCAATTTATATTCTCAATAGCCCCCTGGCCTCGCCACGAGACGGACACTTTATCAAAATGTCAATATACCTAGGGGTTTAGGGAAGGCAAGCCATTGTGTTATGATAGGATTGGATAACGATACTAGAATGTAAAAATTGATTTGTAAAGTTGTTAGAAAGGGAAACGAAAATGATTTCTTAGAAGTAAGAAAGAGAAACGAAAATGATTACGGGCATGTTCTTATGCTCGATTGTTGATAAATATTTTGTTACGTATTTAGAAAATACAAAGGGGTGTACATGGTAGCAGCACTTTGGAGCGGATTTCAATTTGGAGTTACGAGTAAAGTTGTTACTCTTTGCACTTAGGTTCCTCCTGAAAATTGGAGTTGTCGAATCACGAAATCGTCAACACCAAAATGAAATTCAATAATATATAATTGTGACTTTAAAATTTGTGCATGTGTGGGTGAACAGAAGGGTAGCGAAAGTCATTATTTATAACTTCTACGATTTTGGAAAATTACAATGTGGTCAAAAATTGTGTTACCTCATTTTTCATTGCTACAAAATACATTAATTTTGTTATTGTTGCCTAAATATAAAAATATTAAATAAATAAAAATTTTGGTTAATTGTTGGAAAGCGCTATTACGTGTTCTAGAGTAACTCATACTGTAAACCCAGTATTCAAAACATTTTTTTCCTTTTCTAGCTTGTAAATGTTGAGAATTTTTCTATGCATCGAGCACTGGTATAACTACCGGTGCCATTTGTCAACATATCGATGCTTATACAATTATAATGCAGATTCGTGCAGTTGTCTTAAAAATTTTAAAGTATTTTTTAAAATTTTAAATTAAATACAATCCTAGCACCAGCATATGTGCTATATATTTTTCCACCACAATTTTAACTGCAAAAATTACTAATCCGGTCATAAGCACAGGTATTAGCACCGGTATATGTCATTCAGCCAAAATTGGAGATGAAAAATATTAAATTCAGATATTCTTTTCTTGATAGACACTGGTATCTAGCATCTGTATTCAATGAACTGGTGCTGGATTTATTAATAAGCACCTGTATTTTTTTCATTTACCAGATTACCGGTGCCTAAGAAATTCCTAGCAACGATATTACTCTCCCAACAATGACATACCGTGCCTATATACATGTTTTCCAGTAATGTATAACTAGAAGTTACAAGTTACAACGAAATAGAACTTGATAATAGTGCAGTTGTAACAATAATATTATTGAAACATAAACTAAACCAACCCAAATTTAATCGGGTAGCATAATAACTTGATTTAAAATGAACCAACCCGAAATATATCAGAATCCAATATGAAACATTATAAAAAAATATTTGACATGATTAGACCCGAACAAATCTCCAGTACAAAAAAAACACGATAGTAACTCGATCAGATCTAACCCGGCAATATTCTGACCCGACCCGATCTAACCCGAGTATAAAAATTACACGAAAGTAACCCGATCAAATATTAACTCAACCCGACACGACCCAACTCGGGGAAAAAAACTGACACGTTTTCAACCCGACACGATAGTAACCCAACCCGACACAAATGAAATCAACACGTTTCAACCCGACTTGTTTCAACACGACACGTTTCCAACCCGACACAATAACCCGAAGTGACACCTCTAATAACACAATCAATTTCTTTTTCAGAATCACACAAAGATGAAGTTAAATTAGAATTATAGAAAGATAAAAAGTTTTAGCTGTAATATTAAAAATTTATTATGCAACTATTAGTAGTTATAAGTTTATGACCCAAATAATATAACATTAAATTTTTATATTAATTTTTTAATTTACAATTTTAATTTTAATTTTTTCATAACTTATGGAAAGTCTAAAGGACTTACTTTCCACTGAAAACAACTAAAAAACGTGAGTAGACTTGTTTAACCAAAGTCTCGAGAAACATAGTTGTTAATCAGTATCTGACTTAACTTGCATCATTGACCAGAAGACTCGTACACTTCTGCTGCATTCAGGGCACTTTTATAAGTATAATTCAGACATGAATATATTATACAATTAGACAATACCAACATGACGGATCACATTTTAATCTCAGCTCTACTTTTGTTCTGTTTGATGAACCCATCAGACACGAAAGAGTTTCCGATGGCAAAGCCTGGATGCATAGAAGCATGTGGCAATGTGAAAATTCCATTTCCATTCGGAATTGGTTCTGATTGTGCCCTCAATGACGCCTTCACCATAAGCTGCACAGTTTCAGCATTGGATTACTCTCTGAAGCCATATCTCACCAAACTCAACCTGGAAGTGCTGCAAATAGCACCGTGGGATCAAACCGCAACTGTCAAAACTACAATTCCTCAAATCTGCGGAAGCCTCCAAGTAAATGACTCCACCACATGGTCCAGCACAAGCCTCGAAGGGACTCCTTTCTTATTCTCCCAGAAACACAACAAACTGATGCTTTTCGGCTGTGGTAATGTTCTTCTCAAAGTGAAGCAAGGCGATCAAGTGCTGGCTGGTTGCGTATCCTTGTGCAGAAAGAGTACTAATGTTACCAGTTGCTATGGCATCAACTGTTGCGAAACAGATGTTGCTTTTGATCTCACAGACTATCAACTGTTACTGAACTTCACAGTAACAGAAATGAGGAAGAATTCCTGCGTATCCGCCTTACTGGCTGACAAGAAATGGAAGCCGGACTACCCTTTTGCTAAAACATCCTTTGCATCTGCCCCTGTTGTTTTGGATTGGATCATCTCCGATCCTTCTGTCATTACTTCCATTCCAGGTTGTATTCCCAAAGAGCGCTATCTTCAACCGAATGGATCTCACATAGCAGTAAGTTATGCCTGTGAATGCGAAAGAGGAGGACAGGAGTCAATAATCAACCCGTACTTGGATGATGCATGCAATTATGGTAAGGATATAGTAACATTTGCGTCTCTTTCACCCCCTTCCAAACTGTGCACACAAATCTTTCCTCTACACACTTGCTTTCTGCAATTGTCACTTTATTCTGGAAGCACGTGATGATTTCCCAGAAAGTGAATTGAAGAAGCACTCCACAGCAATCATTGTTCGTACGTCACCACTGAAGTCCACTTTTTCTTCATTTTTTGCAATACAGATTTCTGAAAGCATTTAAACAAGAAGCTAAGTTGCAATATGAATTCAGATTCTTAGTTTAGGATGCTATGTTCATGTGCATAATGAGTTGCAGAACTAGTTCTAGAGAATGAAGTTCAATGTCTCTTAATTTTGCATATGCACAGGAGCAACTGTTGGGGCAGGTGTGCTAATTCTCACGGCCGTGCTGTTTTATCTGTACAAACTAGTGAAAAAAAGGAGAGAGAAAATAACCAGACACAAGTTTTTAAAATGAAATGGAGGTCTTCTCTTACAACAACAGTTACCAGGTGCAGAGGGTGTCATTGATAGAACAATAATTTTCACTTCTAAGGAATTGAACAAGGCCAGTGACGGATTCCATGAAAATCGTGTACTTGGGCAAGGTGGTCAGGGTACAGTTTACAAAGGGATGCTAACCGACGGAAGGCTTGTAGCAATCAAAAAGGCAAAGAGAGTAACAGAAAGTCAACTAAAACAATTCATCAATGAGGTTGTCGTTCTTTCACAGGTAAATCATAGAAATGTAGTTAAACTCCTAGGTTGTTGCCTTGAGACGGAAGTTCCCGTTTTGGTGTATGAACTTGTACCTAATGGAACCCTATGTGATCTGATTCATAACCTAACTGATGAGTTCCCTTTGACCTGGAACTTAAGACTAAGAATAGCCACAGAGATAGCTGGAGCATTGGCTTATCTACACTCAGCAGTGGCAATTCCTATATTTCACAGGGATATTAAATCCAGCAATATACTTCTCGACGAAAAGTATATTGCGAAAGTCTCAGACTTTGGGACTTCAAGGTCCGTTGCGATAGAGAGAACTCATATAACTACTCTAGTAAGAGGGACTTTTGGCTACTTGGATCCAGAATACTTCCAATCAAGTCAATTTACTGAGAAAAGTGATGTGTACAGCTTTGGGGTGGTCTTGGTTGAGCTCCTGACAAGAAAGAAACCCATATCCTCAACTGAATCAGAAGAAGATAGTCACTTAAGCTTGGCAACCCGATTTTTGACATCTGCGGATGCAAATTGTCTCGACACTATTCTTGATCCCGAAGTGCTAGATCAAAGCAACAAAGAAGAGGTGTTTGCAGTTTCGAAACTCGCACAAAGATGCCTTAACTTGGAAAGGAAGAAAAGGCCAACTATGAAGGAAGTAGCTACTGAATTGGACAGCATTAAAATTTCTGAAGGGCATCCCACTATTCATAAAAAGATAGAAAGTCCAAGGCACTTTGCTAGTGAAATTCTCGAGGATTCTGATAAAAACAACTCATGGACTGCTGAAAGTGATCAGGAAGTTAGGCCATCTTCAGATATCTGATTTATCTACTTGTCTTGCAGACTTGCACAATAAAGGCTTATGCAGAAATCTATCTGTGTGTTCTAATGACTAATGTTATTTCCAAGAAACTGATTTCATCTTCCAGCTTCAGCAATCTATTAACTTTTCTTTTCAACTAGAACTCTCAGCAGGATTACAGGAAAAAAACACTGATAATGATGCAATTATCCAAAATGACACTATAGTTTTAGTGCTTTACAATGCCCTGGCGAAAACTGGGAATAAAATGGCTTGAACCCCTCCCATATCTAGATTTATCAGGTGAGATTAGACCAAAAATTTCCCAAAAATCATGCAAACTATTTCCATCCTCACAGATTTGACTCCCATTGTACATTTGTTGTATGCGCTCTCCTTGCCTATTACAATTTTTATACTTGTTCCCCGGGTACCATGATTGTGTATCGTATATGTGTAGAATGTGCATTCCAATACTATTATTTGTGCATACAATAGCTAAGTAGTAATCACAAACAAATTATGATTGTACACAATCTCATATGCAATGGCGGAATTGGCTGCCCCCCAAAATCCTGTGAATGAAGGAGTAATCATACAATTTTTCTTCATCCAACCCTCCTCAAATTCACCCCTCCACCGGTGCTGAACTCCGCCTCGCCCCTCCGCAAATGTTTGTTTAGTTCCGCCACTGCTCATATGACATAATGCACATCCCCACAATATGAATGAAATACATAAATATGTCTGGGCTAAGGTGTTAATGGTACCAACGATGCCATATAACTTCCCTGCCTATTTTTATGATAAAAGTAGTTTAATAAAGTACAAAAGTAAACACACACGTAGCCAAAAACTAAAAAAATGTCCACTACTGTCCCGATAAAACGGAAGGGAATGGCAGGAAACTGATAAAAGATGCATGAAAGAGTATAACCATAAACGGTGGCGGAACTAGGGCGGGATCCTGGGCGAGGCTGGCCGGGGCTGGGATGGGCAGGACTGGTAGGGACGGAAATAAACAGTATAGCCTTCATTCACCACCCCGGCTCCCCCCAGTTCCGCCGGTGACCATAAATCTAGCAATTATGAACAGATAAGTATAGAAGAACAGGTAAAGACTTACAGAGACAGAGAACAGCCTCCACTCCCGATGATCCTTTCAAGCAAGCATAGTTGATTTTGAATCTTACTGTATCTAGGAATTCTTTCATTTCCTTTTCTCAATTCGTGAACCCTATATTGTGTTACTTTTGAGACCCTCGATACATCTCAGGGTTAAAGGATCTAAATTGCCAAACACCATCTTCAGACTCACTATTATCGTCAGAATCGTTTTCATTGTACTGTGAACTTCAATCAACAGCGAATTTCGGTTCAGAGAGAATGAGCGTGAATTTGAAATTGTAGTAGCTAAAGGCTCATGTTATTCAAAGAGAAAATTTTATATGGTAGCAAATGTTATATGGTAAGGTGTTGGGCCAATCAGGTTGTGACACGTGTTACTCAAATTATTTTTTTTCTCAAAACACCCATCACTTTACTAAATATAGAATTTGTGTAACACGTGTCACAACCTAATTGGCCCAACACCTTAACATATAACATTTGCTAACATATAACATTTGCTAACATATAAAATTTTCTCGTTATTCCAAAACTACAAATGAGTTTATTGTGAGTCAGTGAATTTAAACTGGAGAAATCAAGTTAAAATTTTTTGGTTACATTAATCGGATACTAAAAATTGCATTATAAAATTTTAATATTACAACTAGAACTTTTTACTTTTCTATAATTCTAATTCAACATGTCTTTCCATATGTATGTGAAAAGACAGTCTTTCTATATGCATGTGAAAAGACGGTCTTTCGCAAAACTTTGTCTTATTGTGTTGAAAAAGAAAGGCGAAAAAAGAGAGAGAGAAAAGTGGGGATTGCTCCTCGTTCAATCACCGCTCCTTGTTCATATGTCGTTCATTCGTCGACGCTCCTTTTTCATTCACGACAACACCGTGGTAACGGAGTGGCAGGTGGGGGTGGTTAGAGGCGGTGGTTGTGGCTAGAGGGGGTGACTGGTGAGGGTGGTGGTGACAAGTGGTGAGGGTGGTGGCGGCGGCTGGCTGGAAGAGGTGGTGGTGGTGGCCTGGAGGTGGAGGTAGTGGTCTTAGGGAGAAAAATTGTTCTAACATTTATAGATTGTAGGTCAAAGAGTATTTTTGTCATTTTATGTGCGGTCAATGCCAAAAATAGTGTCTTAGGGTTATATAACTTATATTGGTACTTATATCAACTAGTTATGGTTGTTGTTGCATTAAAAATTATCTATAGGTTATATTAACACTTACTCAAGTAGGTAGGGTTATATTGGTATATATCCCAAAAACAAAAGTATACATATAACCCTATATAATTCACATAAGTACCAATATAATCTTTTGATAATTGATGGTGTCAATATAACCTAGAAAGTAAGTGAAATTGCAAACATACCCATTTTGACATAATTAGGGCAGAATTCAGTGAAAATACCATTTTCCCTCTGTATTTTTTAAAAAAAACTAAAAAGAATGAAATTACTATTATACCCCCAAAACCCTATTCTTCTTCTTATTTCTTTTCTTCTTTTCTCCCCCAACTATTTTGCCATCTTCGGCAACAGGCTACGCCACCTACTTCGCCATCTCTGGCGCCGATTGTCATGGCCTACACCACCTTCTTCGCCATCTCCGTCGCCTATTTCTGCAGCCTCCGACACAAACCTAATGTGCGGCTGGAGATGACAGTGACGCGTTCACGAGAAAGAGTCCCAGCGATTGAGGATGAGCAGATCCTCATTTTTTTAAAGTTTTTTTGTGGTGGTGGGGCTGGGTATTGTTGATTAGGGCTAAGAGGGCTAGGTGGCGTCACTAGGGCTAAAGAAGCTGGCTGGCGGGCCTGGTGGTGGGGTGGAGATTTGTATATTATCATCATCAGAAAAATAAACAATCTCATCAAGCTTATGCCATTTGATATGTTCCAATTTTTGTGCAAGAGTAGGGCATTGTAAACAAACTAAACAACAAAGAATTGGGAATTGGGGAATGATCTGCACGTAGAAGTATGTGTTAAACAATGCATTTAGCAAACTTATTAGTATCTTTTGTATGGTTGACTTTTAGGTTTAGTTGGGTTTACATCACAAGGGGTTTAGTTAGTCTTTGTTGGGTTTCTTGCCTAAATCCCTTGTTTTGTTGATTTATTTAGATCTAATGGATGTTATGTCCTTATGAGCATCTAGATCCTACTTTGTAAGTTTCATTGTAGATCGCTCGTAAGCATTTCAGAATAGAAGGCCATTCGCAAAAATGGTAGTAGATATTTGAAGGTCATTCCCAAGGATGATAGTAGACCTAAGGCCATGCGCTTAATCGTGGTAGTAGATGGAAATGCACCAAGGAGAAAGGAGAAAGTTGAAGATTGGCACGACCGTGTTCTATTGCAAGACTCGTGCAAGCCAAAATGGCAGTGCACCTAAGTAAGGGCACGAGCCGCAAGGAATTCCATGGCTTGTGCCGTTCTAGGGGATTGTGGATTTTTTGGCTGAGTATGAGCACGGGGTCGTGTCCTATTGCATGGCTCATGCACCTTGAAGATTAAATAATTGAAGACCAGCCCGCGCCCCGCGAATCCCCTAAGGAATCGTATTGGTCGTGGCCCCTAAGGAATCGTATTGGTCGCGCCGCTTAGACAACCAAAACGAGCTTCCAGCAAGCGGCCCGTGCACTATTGCAGGGGCTATGCCATGCGAACGGTGTACTATTGCACGGCCCATGCCGTCGTTCTAGCTAGGGTTTCACTTCGTCTTTATACCTCTTTAAGGGTCATTTCTTATTTTCTACATAAAGGATCCTATGTGTACTAGAGTTTAAGTAAGGCATTATTTGTAATTTATATTCTCCTAGTTTCTAAGAGTAGGCAGAGAGAAAAAGGGAATAACCTTTCTCCTACTTTTGATCTTCCTAGTATTTGCCCAAGGGCATTGAATCCAATGGAAATATTGGGTTCAATGCTTTGGGAGTAGTTTATTTGCTTGAGGATCTAATTTTTATTCATGACTTGGTAGAGATTTTTTGAGATTTTAGATCCCCATACCCTTTTATGTTTATGATCATCATGCTTGATTTAATCTTTACATTTTCGTGAAATGCATGTGATGTGCCCCAAATCGCCGCCGCTATGTGCACCGCCGCTTTAGGCAGAATCTACAAGACAAAGTCACTGGAGTTTTCTGGGGGAAAGAGTCTCCGATGGTGAAGTCAGAAAGTGTACATGGAATTATGAATCAATAGTTGAGTATACAGTGTTACCTCTCTCCTTTATATAGGTTGGTGAGTAGGGAAACTGTTTTGTTTGATTGTGATGCAAGTACTAGAGATCTTCTTTAGGCCGGTCCAATGGTTATTACCCAAAGGATATTACTTTGAGAGTAAAATATAGACATGTGGCCGGCTAGGCTAGGAACTCGGGCCCAACATAAATAACACGTTATCAAAAACCCAAGAAAGTTAAGGGTTCGGCCCTCGAATTCATCCTAGATTTTTTGGGTTCGACCTCCGGGGTCCCTCTTTTTCTACCTTGTTGATTCGTCCATCAATTTGGTTCCTTCAAACTTTTCATTGGACCTCCGACCCCGGGGTCGACTTGGGATCCTTCGAACTGACTTTAGGTCCGACCTTCGAATAAATTTATTTAGTTGGGGGTTTGACCCTCAACTTTCAATTTTGAGAGTGCAAAATTAACCCTGAAATCAAATTCTTGATGGAAATGACCATTACACCCCTTGGGAAAAAGAAAATTTTAGAAAATATAAAAAAGACAAAATTACCCTCCCGGTCAACGGTGGTCAACACCAGTCAACGGTGGTTAATGCCAGCCAACAGTGTCAATGCCGGTCAACGGTGGTGAATGGTGGTCAAACAGGGTAATCAGTACCTTTATTAATGAGATAGGGTTAGATCAGTACTTTAGTTAAAAATTTAGGGTTAAATTTGCACTTATGTAAAAATAATGGGGTTAGATCAGCACTATTACTAAAAAAACATATTTTTTAAGGAAAACCCACTTCTTATGAATATGTCTTCGTTACAACTTCATAGTTTAATGTATCATAAATATACTTATAATTTGTATACCTTCGATAGGAAGTAAGAAAATTTAGTGTCAACTTTGTAATTACAAATGCGATAGCTTTGTAATTAGTAAAATGCGATTCTAATTAGTTATCACATTTCTACTTTAATATAAAAAGGTGAGTTTGGATAGCACTTTTGAACTCGGAAGTGCTTGTAAACCTTAATTAAATAGAACCGCCTTTAATCAATCATCATTATAGGTGAAACCGCCTTCAATTGATTTTGAACCACCTTTAAAATGACAGGTGATTCTGGGAGGGATTTATGAACTTTGAACCTCTTTTCAGACCTCAATTAAAGGAAGTTCCGATGGAACCACCTTCTAATGCTGGTTTTAATAGAGCTTTCTCTCACTACAACAAACCACCCTACTTGCTACATTTTTTGGGTCTCAATAATGACATCAACTAGTGTAGTTAATTTTTTCCTACAGTTCGAAAAAGTGTAGTGGCAGTGGGTGTAACGGAAAAAAAATACTACTCTTGAAGGTGTAGAAAATTATTTCTACACCTCAAAGTGTATCTACAAAACATTAACAATTGATTAGTATACCTCAGAGTGTATTTAAAAACACTACTCTTAAAGTCGTAACGTTTACTACCTCCCAAAGTGTATTTAAAAACACCACTCTTAAAGGAGTAGGAAATGACTGGTACATCTAAAAGTGTAGTTAAAAACAATACATGTAGAAGTGTATTTAAATAACACTACATCTGAAGGTGTAGGAAAAAATGCTACATCTGAAAATGCAGTAAAATATACCTACGCTTAAATGCGTAGTTAATCAATGTAGAGAATAAACAAAATACAATTAAACCCCCACAATTTTTAATTAGAGTTAAAGCCACATAATTCCAATAATTGCAGTTAATCCACATAGTTATAAGAATAGCATTTTAACCCATAAAATTTTAAGAATTACATTTTAACCTACAAAGTTCTAACAATTACATTTTCATCTACAAACTTCTAAAAATTATATTTAACTCGGAGGAGTCGGTTATAGGAGTTATCAAATCTTACTCATGTACATGAAAAATATGTACATGCTCATTTATAGTGTATGATCATGCAAGACAAAAATAACAAGAACATTAGAAAGTACAACTCCAAGTCAGAAGCATAAACATTTGATCATGATTGTAATCACACCAGAAAGAACAACAAGAATAGAGTAAGTATTGCTCCATGTCAATCAAACGAGAAAAAAATAAGAACCTCGTAATTGTAGCTCCAGGTCAAAAGGATAAACATTTGATCATAATTGCGATCACATGAGACAAAAAAGCATCTATAAGAATATAACTACAAAACAATGAAGATTGATAGTGATGATTATGATCAAGCAAGAAAAACAATAACATAAATAAGCAAGCAGCTCCAAGTCAAAATCTGTACCTCTTTGAGTAATGAAGTTTCACATTGAGTGATCCAGGTGAAGGCATGCGTTCTTGATCTGAAGTCTCCCATGTTGGAACAATGATAGAAAAATGGAAGAAATGAAGACAAGGTTTTGGTGCTGAAAGTATCGATACAACTTTTCTGATTTTTCATTCTTCTATTTATGACTTAGAAATTATTTTACACTAATGAAGAGTCATACTACAAGGTTCTAAACTCTGTAACCTCCCACCATAACTAGCTAGCACTAACTTTACTAATGAAGGCTAAAAAATGCGCCTTATTCCATGCTTGTAACTTTTTCAACCACCCACCACTACTAACTAGCACTAAAGGCTATTATTGCAAGCATTTTTATTCTTCAATCTCTTACCACTAACGACTTTCTTTAATTTCTTAAATTATCTAATTTCTGTAAGCTCTAACTAGCACTAAGTAGTAGTAATAACAATAATCACTACCTATGCAACATGGTTAACTAAACAATTCACCCCCTTAACCTTGTTGCATGGAACCACTTCAACTATACCGAGCTTTTGTCTCATTTCGACGAACTTGACTCGTCCAAGTGGCTTGGTCAGGATGTCGGCCAGTTGTTCGTTCGTACCAATATGAATAACTTCCATAGAACAGTTTTCAATGCACTAACGAATGAAATGAAAATGAATGTCAATGTGCTTACTTCGTTCGTGATGCACTGGATTATTGCTCAAATCAATTGCTAACTTATTGTCCACGAGAAGCTCCACCACCCTTGGATTTCGGCTGGTGAGCTCACCCAGCAAACTACTCAGCCACACTCCTTGGGACGCCGTTGCTGCTGCAATGTACTCCACTTCGCAAGATGAGAGTGCAACTACCTTCTTCCTCTGGGACAACCATGCAACTAGGCTGGAGCCTAGAAAGAATCCTGAGTCGCTTGTTGGGCGAGCTCACCAACCAAAATCCAAGTATGGTTGGGTCGCTTATTGGAAGGACGCTCGCAGTTCTCTGCTCAGAGAATTCAAGATCGGGAATCTTATAAAAGGGAACAGACACAATATAGAAAATTAGCTAGAAAGAGATACAAAGCTTATCCTCTGCTCAGAGAATTCAAGATAGGGAATCTTATAAAAGGGAACAGACAAATTATAGAAAATTAGCCAGAAAGAGATACAAAGCTTCATTGATCATATGTTGAATGTCCACCTCCATATAAGATCCTGAATGAGCTGTAAATGGAACAGAGGAAAGATATTAAGATAAATTAAGCTAATGCCGCTTGTAATGGGGTAGATTGCCAACAAGAGCCCGAAATATGCCATAGCATTGTTTGAAGACATAGCTAACGGGATGAGACAATTCAGTGTGAGAGAAAGAGCAAAGGTACAAGAGGTTCCAAATTCGAAAACTTCTAAACTCGAGGAACAAGTTCAAGCCTTAGCTTTCATGATAAAGGAGTCAATGAAGGGGAGGATGCATCAAGTCAAAGCTTGTGGGATTTTTTCATTGGATCTCCCCACCAATGCATGCCATCAACTTCAAGATGAAAGGCTTGGAGAAGTAAAGGCAATGGGCTACTAAGGTGGTCAAGGCCAATGTTTCCAAGAAAATTGGGGATACCAAGGTGGGCAAGGCCAAGGCGAACAAGGTGTCCAAAGAGGAGAAGCTCATGAGAAGAAGTATGATCCATACTCCCAAACTTACAATCCTGGGTGGAGATACTATCCAAAATTTTGGTGGAGAGATGAGCAAGCCAGGAAATCAAATCCTCATGGTGGTTTTCAAGGTAACCAAGGTGGGTTTCAACCAAGTCATCAAATGGGACAAGCCCAATACCAAGGAAATCAAGGGCACGATCAAGCTCCACAACAATCCTACCCCAAGGATGAGGGGTCATCTAGCTCTAGAGAAGGAAGACCAAGGTCGGAACATGAGGAGCTTATTCATTCTATAACAAATATGGTCACTAACTTGGAGGACCGAACCGCATCTAGAATCACAAACATTGAGGACCGCTTTTCAGCTAGATTCAAGAGTTTAGAAATCCAAGTTAGTCAAATAGCATCCTCCGTGGCCCAATTAGAGGCTAGGGATCCCGGTAAACTTTCCTCACAACCGGAATTGAACCAGAGGTAAAATGTAAGCTCAATCACCTTGAGGAGTGGGAAAGGAACCAAGGAGCCTAAGAAAATTGTGAAGATCGGGAAGGAGATGGAAGAGGAGCTTGTAGTGAAAGACAAAAAGGTCGAGGAGATAGCCACTCAACCATGGGAGAAGCGAGAGATCGAGAAAGTCTTTCCACCACCACATTTTTCGGCGGCTTTGCGGGACAAGAATCGCAAGGATGAGAATAAAGCCCTTTTTGTGGTCTTCCGCAACTATGAGGTAAACATTCCCCTTTTTGATGCTATAAATAAATTTCCTCGGTTTGCAAAATTCCTTAGAGAGTTATGCACACCTAAGATAACTAAAGCATTGAAAAATGTTGGAAAAAATTAAAATTGGTGGACAAGTTTCGGCTCTTTTTCAAAAGAAACTACCTCCTAAATGCAATGATCCCGATATGTTCACTATCCCTTGTGTCATAGGACAAAATTTGGAATAAAACCTTTGTCCCTTCTTTTGGCATTTTTTCCAAGTGTGCCATTTAACAAAAAAATCCCATTAAAGCAAATGTACGTGCCACTAGTCCAGGAATGGAGGGAGTGATATTTCATGCAAATACAAATAGAATGAGATGGGTCAGTTATCATATACTCCCTCCGTCCCGCTATAAATTGCTTAATTTGACTTTTGGAAGTCAAACTAGCCCAATTTCAATCATTAAATTCTATTATTCTATAGGTAAGACTATTATCATGTCGTTGGATTCATTATAACATGTATTTTTATATTATATTTTTTGAATTTCTTTTAAGCACATAAATAAAAATATTAATAGTTAAAAATTGATGCAGTTGACTTTCAAAAGTCAAATTAACAATTTATAGCGGGGCGGTCGGAGTAGGTTTATTTACGATATACAAAGATGTCGTAAATAAATACAAAGACGTTGAGGATGCAAGATTATTGATGCCGATTCAGAATACAGAACTTGTCGAAAACATCCACCCGGTTGAACGATGCCGAATGACGTTCCATTAACATTGGAGCTTGAAGATTGAGCAGGTTGGCTTTCATAAGTGAGGTTGATATCTTGCAATATTATGTTACTGCATAGTGCAGCTGTGCTACAGTACATTGATATCTCAACTTTCGTTGCGGATGATCCCTGAATATGCTGATACGTCACACCGCTAATATGAATTTCAGAGGATTGAGAGGGACAATCTCTAAGGTGAGGGCAATAGGTTTGGTCAATGATAATAGGGTTTGTGGTCTCTATCATGGTTATGTTCTGATATATAACATCCCTTACAAATCCAGTGGGCCCACGTTTTTATTCTGACACCATTGTTTGTTCCTTGGAGAGTAGCGCTTCGGACGGTCACATTATGTACCCCGTCTTCTACTGCTAGCTGGCCAAGGCTCCCGATGCTTATCCCGTGGCCGGGGCCGCAGAAAACATCCTCGATCCAAATGTCAGAAGCCCCAGCACCCATCGAGATGCATTCGACGCCCGTGCTAATGTGAGAGCTGGAAATGGTGACAATGGATGAGTTTTGGACGTGAATTCCATCAGTATTAGGGCTGTTACCCGGATTTGTGACATTGATACTTTGCAGACCAACATTTATACTGTTGTAAACGAGAATGTTGAAAAACTGGCTATTTATTGATGTTAGGCTATTGATTTGGATATTGTTTGAGTGATAAAATGCCAGTGTTTGCACCTTTTGGACACCCGGGGTTTCTCGAGGCTTTACATTTCCAGAGGTTTTCGCCCTGTCCGTCCAAAACACCACCCGATACGGTAACCCATTTAGCATTTTGAAAAACAATCGAGTTTTACTTGTTCCCAATCACATTGTAATCTGATGGTGCAACGAGCGTGCCATCAATTTCTAACGTGATATTGTTGCCACATTTCTGTCCAGAAAATGTAATGGAATTTCCAATCAAGGAGGCCCCTCTTGGAACGTACCGTTGATGGCGATGCGGAAGCACAAGCTGCGGCCCATGCACGATGAAACCCCTTGGATGAGTCTACATTTCCTCCACTTACGGCTCCAAAATTTTGCACGTTAAATATGTTGTTGGCTGCAAATGATGAAGTGAAGATTGAAAAGAGGATGAAAAAATATATAATTGCTTCTTTAGGTACCATCATTATGTCCTTAATAATCGGAAACCAAATGATCAATATTATATATGAAAATGTTGCTGATAATGGGTTTTGAAATGTAATGAAATCTGTACGTTCGATATATATCACAAATTTTATGTAGCATGACAGCAAGTAATCAACTTTGTAGGCTTATGAATTTAGATTGCCAGGCAGTTCTAATTTGGAACGAATGGTCACAAATGTAATTAAAGTTGTTTGTTACCCGAAAAACCTAATTGCATTATGAAAAAGAGGCCATATAAACAGCTAGCACTTTTCTCCTAAACTGAGATCAAATGCACCATCCAACTATGTTAAACTGTTAACATATTCCCATCAAAATAGTAATTAAAACACATACATTTCTGTAAATTTCATTATGCTTCTGCATATATATCCGTTTTTTGTTATTGTTAAATCTATTTTTTAAAATTTTTTTTTTTTACGAACATATATAGTGTTTTCCCGTTTTTATTCGGAAAACTAAAAATATCGTGTTGACGCATAAAAATTTGTTCACTCATGGATCAATCATTATGCCACTACTAACCCTGGATTAACAAGAAATGTGTCATCTGGGCTGGCCAAAGGATCAATTCATGGTCCAAATCTTGGGTGATTCAGATGATAAACTTACACAGATATTGTCAAGGAGCGAAGTGTGTTCATGGAAAGATAAAGGTGTGAAGATTGCGGACAGGCATCAGATAATGAGACTGAATATAAAGCTAGTAATCTTAAGTCAGCAATGGCTTGTGACTGTTAAAGTAATTTTTATTCAGACTTCCAACCCAATCCCCGTTTCCTTAAGCGTACAGTTCCTTGATTTAAGGTAACAAAACAAGCCGAACCAGAATTTCAATCTCTTTTCATGGGATAGTGTGTTTCAATATTGTAAAGTCATGTATACATCTCATGGATTAATTGTGTTGGCAATTTGTGTACTAATGTTACGAAAGAAAACTGCCATGTTGGAACACACTGCATATTGTCTGAAATACAGAATATTGCGGAACAATAATAGTGCGATGGATTTATGGTAATTGGAGGTTATGCAATATTATGTTAAGTCGTTAGAAGCATTGTGATTTTATGGTAAACCCCTACTTTTATGAAATTGGAATTAAAGCAATATTATGGGATATATGAGATAAGGAAAATCCTTTTATTTATGGGATTTGAATATGCTTTATATATAAGCAGATAAGGAATAGGAATATTATGGAGATAATTATGGAGTATTCTGATCTGCATTGGACTATAAATGGTGAACATTATTCGGCTGTAAAATAACGGATTTAACTAAAGAAAATTTGTGCTTCAAATTTCTATCATTCGAACGAGTTTTTGCCGAGAGCCAGAACTACTGTGTTCCAACACACTCGACCTGTGTACTAACGTTCAGAAGCGTATGCCTTAATTACTCGGGAGGAGTAGATCCAGTGTCGACGAGTTTCGAGGTCAGAGGGAGTCTGATAAAGGCGGATCGGTAGCAAGGGGAGATTGCAAAATCCACACATTGTAATTAGAAGATAAGTATAGTCGTATGGTGTACTGTGTACCGTATCCCTGATTAGTGGATTTATTCTGAACTAAGCCATGCCCCGCAAACGTAGCTGAATT